>JASSUY010031340.1:3354-58811 GCA_032466535.1 Forpus xanthops | reverse complement strand
TGGCATCAGCCCACCTCACAAGCATGTCAAGGTCCCTCTGGATGGCATTCCTTCCCTCCAACCTATCAACCGAGCCACAGAGCTTGGTGTCATCAACAAACTTGCTGAGGGTGCACTCAATCACTAATACTATTATTATTATATTTTATTTCAATTATTAAACTGTTCTTAACTCACAAGTTTTAGCTTTATTTTCCATTTCTCCTCCCCATCCTATCATGGGGGGAAGGTGAGCAGAGGGAGGAAGTGAGCAGCTATGTGGTACTTAGTTTGTGGCTGGGGTTAAACCATGACTGCATCACACATTTTTCCCTCTGGGTACACCACATTTTCCTACACTGAAAGATCTGTGAGGATTTCCTCTGCTGGATTTCCTCACTTCAGTGAGGTTCTGAATGACCTGAAGGAATTGAGATCCTCTTCAAAGATGCACCCCTCCATGCCTGAGGTCACTGACTAGTTTGAAACCAGTCCCAGTACCAGTCTCTGGCTCCTCACTGCTGAGTTGTACCCATGCTGAAAAATCACTATATGTCCCTATGTACCCTTTGCATCCCATGCTTTCACCAGCTCTCAGTTTGTAACAAGACCTCTCTTCCATGTCCATGGCAATTTAGTTTCTTAAAAGGCCATGGTGTAGAAACTTGTCAAAGGCTGTTTGAACACTCCAAATTACGTATTTGGCTGCTCCCTTTATCCATGTGCTCACTGGCTCTCTCTCCAGACTCCAGCAGGTCTGTGAGGCAGGGCTTGCCTTTACAATAGCACTGTTGACCTTTGCCAAGAGGCTGTGTGGCTCCATGCCATCAGTAACTTTGTTCTTTACAGCTCACTCTGTCATGGCCCATGGTGGAGGTCAGCTCCAGTGGTCAGCCTTCTCCACTCAGCCCTTTTTGATGAATTGCTGCATTTTTACACAGTTACCTTTCTTGAAATAGAGTATCCACAAGCTGCATTTATTTAGATTGCTCTCTCTCACTAGAGTGTTAAAATCGTGTTGTGATCATTATTGCAAATGGGCTCTTCCACTTATACCTTTGGAGCAGTCTTATGCATCATTCCAGACCACATCCTGAATAACATCTTTTCTTGTGGTTCAAGCAATTTAGAGTAGTTAATTCTGGCAAGTAATGATTTTATTGCTTCCAAAAAGTTTTTCTCCACAGCTCATCCCAGTGAAGCATTAACCTAGTATGTGTATGAGTGGATGAAATCTCTCACTGTCTGTCCTAACTTTTCGGTCTCTGTAATCTCAGTTAACATTGTCTGACCAGCACCAATGATCATGGGGGGGTACTCTTATTGTACTATATTTTCATTAATAGACTCTTGAGTTTTCTACCTACAGATCTTCCCCACAGCATTTTCACACTGATGTGTATTGGGTTATCCTTCACAAACCGTGCAGCTCCCCACGAAACATTGTTCCAATATTTCTGGGAATTTGGTGCCCTGGCAATACTTTATTCTTCTTCTACCAGGTCTCCTTGAACATTGTGCTCCCTCTCTCTATCTCTTTTCCATCTCCCAGCCAGCACATGCTGGACCCTTGGTCTACCAGAGTCTTTCTTCATCAGTGTTATAGCTCCAACCTGCACCTTCTCTTCTGCTTCTGACTTCATCTCCAAGTGTGGAGTTTTTACCTTATCAAACTCTGGCAATGAAAAATGGAAGTACCAAGGTGAAACTGGGTGTGTAGAGCCTCTGTATAAGCAATGTGGAGAGCAGTGTCTGGCAGCATTTTGGCCATCCTAAGACCTGTATCTAGGAGCAATGGAGTGAATTACTGCCTGGAAACATCTGTCCATTTTCAATGCCTGCAGGGGGTGGGGATTAGATAACTGAGACCACTGTTTTTTGAATGGATAAAACTGAGCGTGTGACAGCTGGATTGAAGCCTATTCAGTAATTTTTCATGCAGGAGAACTTCCAAACCTTTAAGCATAAAGTCTGTCTTTTGTGAGACAAACTGACCACAGCTGCATGCAGTGGTGGAGATACCCCACCCACCAGAGTGCAGCATTGCAGTGTAATGGTGACTTCTGCCTTTTCCTCTGTCCCTGTTCTGGCAGGCACTAGTCCGCTCTCTGCCCTTTAGACGCATGCTAAACATTCAAGTGACCTTTTTTGAACTGTGCATGGGAACCCTGACCTCTTTTCTAATGTTAATATCTGACAACTCAGCAATATACAGAGACCATCATGGGGGTTGCACCAGTTTGAATTTATTGGCACTGATTTTTGTCTATTATCTGTCACGTGTCCACCCCGTACCATAAGATCCTCTTGCATCTTCTAATTACCCAGTTTTCTTTTGACCACCCATGATAATTTTGTCAGGAGCTCTGACATGGACCATTTCTACCACTTTCCAGGGTGTTTCTGAGTAGCCTGAACAGCAGCAATCCCAGCACAAAACTTGTGGGATTGCAGTGGGTAAATTAAAACTATTTCTAGCATTTGTGTCCCATCTTTGGTCAACTGTTGCTCCTCACAAAGACCTTCCTTTGTACTCCAGGATCACTTAGTTTTTCTGAGAGTCTCTGTTGAATGACCGTGTCAAAGTCTCTTTAAAAACTCAAGCCTCCAACATCAAGCAGATCACATGAATCTGTGTGCTTGCTGCCTCCTTCGGAGAACAGCAAGAGGCTTTTGAGGCATGGCTTCCTTCCACAAAAACATGCTGAGTCTTCAGCAGTATGATTATAGTTATTTATGCATCTAATCATTTTCTTCTCCATTTGCTTCTACCAGTTTGTTCAGTATGGAAATAAGCCTGGCTGGTTTGTAGTTTTCCAGGAGCTCTTTAAAAGGTTCACATTTACTACTTTCCATTCCTCTGGTACTATGTTCAATTTTAAATTGCAGGTTATTCCCTGGTTAATAATTGGAAAATTGCTGACTTCCAGTTTTTGAGGGCTGTTTACTTTAATATTTTCCTTTAATGTAGCTTTTAACTATGGTGACTTTTTGGATGTTTTAAAATATTTTTATTTTGATAGGTACCATTTCTCAGAGCCTCTAATATAGCATCTTCAAACAACCTTCATGCTGCCTCAGGCATTTAACCTTTTTGGTTACTCTTTGAAATTTCCTTTTAATAGTATTCCTCACTTTCTCTTTTAAGTTAAGTATTAATGTTGTGGATTATTTCAGTCCTGAAAGAATATTGGATATGGGTATGTCATGGTTATTTTTTTGCCAAGTGGCCTTTCCCTTCTGAACTTGTTATTTCACTTTTTGCTGGTTTTCTGGTTAGTTTCTTTAAAAAGCAGTCATTTATAGTGTCTAAACTGCAGTTTCTTCAGCTCTTCTAGTAATGGCCCCTATTCAACATGGCTATAAGTGAATGCCCCTTCAGTCTTCCACTTTCTGCCGTAGCCTCTTAGCACTTCCTTAGCATGGCATAGTTATCATCAGCTCTCTTCTCAGAAAGATCATAGCCCTAATGCTATGTTTTTCCTATTTGGGATTGGAATTTTAATGCAACAGGAATATGTTTCATTTGTTTTGATATATATGTTGATATAATTGTGCCACCGCCTCAGCAACATATCCTCTATTTGTCCTTTCTGTATAATTTCTACCCTTGCAGTTACACTGTTCCTTGACTCTCTTCTACCTAGTTTGTTTCTGAGATGCCTCCTGTGTCAGAGTCATCATTTCAGCTCAGGTATTTCGCAACATCTGTCTGCTTCTTTAGCTCATAAAGTTTGAGTTGCCTTAGAGGTGATGAAATTTCTCAGCTCTGAATGTAAGATACTCAAAGTATCGGTGTGTGTCCTGCACTGGCAGAGGGAAGGAGCTCATTGCTTGCTGTATTGTACTGAAAGAAACTCAAGATTTGGGGTTGAAGCCAACATGGAACTGAAACTGAGAAATAAGAGGAGAAAGTTATAAAAGCTCTGCACCCAGCTTCAGTACAGAGGAAGAAGAACAAAGTACATAGATGTTTGGCATGGATAGGAAAAGCAGCATGGGTTTGAAGCTGGAGGAGGCTTGGAACTTCTTTAGATGAGAAGTGCTCATACTCTCAAGTGTCCGTGTTCCAAGCAAAATGAAAGAGTTTTTAAGAGTGAGTTCCAGATCTAACTTGAGTGGTCACCTCAAGAAATTATACCTAAGCAGAAAGTGAGCGCATAGGGAATGGAAAGCCTAAGTGTATCAGCATGGAAACCCCAGGCAGGTGTGTGTAGCAATGAAGTGAGCATTGCCAGGAGAAAAGTTACACATAACCTTGCAGAGCACACCAAAGAAAAGAGGAGGAAGTCCTCAGGTGTATAGATAAAAGGTGAATCCAGGAGAAAGAGAGAAGGCATCCTGCTGTAAGGGTGAATAAGAAGTAGGAGATAACTAAGATGGGATACACAAATTAACTGAATATATTGCACTGTTTCTAATCAAAATGAGGAGTGGAAATGATTTCAAGTGCTATGGAAGCAAGCTTAAGCTTGTAAGTAAGCTCTTTAAAGAGCTTACTATAATAAAGTCAAATTATTGTTTTTTTATTCATGAAAATGTCACTTGA
The DNA here is from genome assembly GCA_032466535.1 of Forpus xanthops. Lineage (NCBI taxonomy): Eukaryota > Metazoa > Chordata > Aves > Psittaciformes > Psittacidae > Forpus > Forpus xanthops. Next base: position 54,283 of record JASSUY010031340.1, on the reverse strand, counting down.
AATTAAAGGTCTACTAGATCATACATAACATTACATTTAGCAGTGAGCAAAAATTATGCACATTAGCTTGTATTGGCATACAGAAAGAAGAGAATATCTTTGACAGCCAAAGTGAGAGAGCAGCAATAAAAGAAACTACTAAAAGAATTAAAACCCCTTCTGCTGCAAAGGCTGGAAATAGCTGCAGTAGAGAGGCTTGGTGTGAAGAACTGGAGTCACCTGTACAGTACAGCATAGAAAGGCCACTGCAACCCTGGACCCTACTGCGGCTTTACACAGGGGCCCGCAGAAGAACCAATGCTGTTGTTGAAGCCATTGCTGAGCCTGGGCTCCAGGAGGGATACCTCAGCGTGCTCTGGCCACTGGTGCTTGACGCCAGCAGAGCACCGGGGCAGGGTCGCGGCAGCAGGACGGGCAGGGGGAGGTGATGTTGCACCTCCATCTCCTGGCCAAAGGCTGAGCTGCACGGGTTCCTGAGGGTTCCTGCTCCAGGAGTGGCTTGGAAGCAAGGCAGGAACCTTGGGATGGGGGATAGGGTTCCTAACCTCCAGCCATCCTTCCCCAAACTCCTGTAGTTTGTGCCCCAGGGTGATTCAGAACTGGGTATGGATCTCAGTGTGCAGCAGTTTGTTATGGAAAAAGTAATGGCAGGAAATTCCTACCACTTTTAGAAACTCACATGAACTTGTAGCATCCACAGTGGCCTGCAGCAAGGAGCTCCGCAGCTTGCCTGTGTGTTGTGCTGGGCAAGTACCTCTTCTTGTCTGTATTGAATCTGTAATCTCTTGAATTCATTCAATGCCTCATTTTTATACCAGAAGAGATAAAGAATGAACATTCTCTGGTATTTCTGCCTTGCCATTCATGGAGGAAAAGACTTTTATCAGTTTGTACTGATGGGAATAGCCATAGCTGGCAAGGTCACATTGTGCTGTCATGGATACCTGCACTGTGGCAAGGAGAGGGCTGTACCAGTGAGGGGATTTGGATGATTCCTTTCAGGTCCTGCTGTGGCAAAGTGGGCAGGCCCCTTTTGGACCAGCTTGGAAAATTGGGACACAGTAACGCCTGGGCTGGGGAAGGAGCCATAGGAGACATCAGTGGCAGGGACAGTTGAAAAGCCAGGGGAGTGTATTGCTGGATCTGAGGCTGCTCCCCTTACAGGGGAAGGGACTGTTTGTATGGATGAGAGGACGTGGCTGGGTGTATTTATCTCATGCATTTCTGTAGGGAGGCAGTACTTTGGGGCAGAGGGATCAGGGAGAAGACAGAAGGTGGAAGTCACTTTGTCCAAGGAGTAAAGGGAAACCTAAGCAAGACCTGTAGCTTACCTCCTGCTAAGGTGAGGCCAGAGACCTTGATAGATAGCTGTTGTGATGCTCCTGCCTGACCATCTGTGTCTGAGATATGAGACCTCCTCTCCAGAATGAGGAGGTCAAACACAACCACTTGCACAGCTCCATTTCCAGGCCTGCTGACAGCAGTGGTACCAGGCTGGGTGAAGAGGAGTGGCTGGCATTATCTGACCAGAGTCCTCTCACAGTCCACAGCAGTGTGAGGGGTGTACATCTGCCCCTCCAGAGGAGAGGAGCTCAGCCCTGAGTACATCCATGTTTTGAGGAGTTCAAGGGAACACAAGTGTGTGTGAGTGGATTAGGTGCTGAGCTGGGATGCATCGAAGCACTGTGCAGCGCAGGTGCAGCATGCTTGTGTAGAAGGGTAATAGCCATAAGCAATGTGGACAGGAACAACCAGTGCTCCTGGGAGCCAGGCAGTGCCCTGGGATAGACGCCTTTGACAGTGTCAATACAGGCTGCATGCAATCTCCCATGTCTGGGTTCTTGGATTTCTTCAAAGAACTCTCACAGCTTGGAGAGAGATAACTTTCCTTTGCAAAAGTCACCTTTCCTATCTTACCATATTTACCTATATAGCCATAAATTGTGCTCTTCAGAAGAGTGTCTACTCATTTGTGCTGTGCAGTTATGAGACTTAATGGTCTGGAACATTAAAACAATTATAGCACTTTAGCAAGCTTCCACACTTCTGATAACCAATTCACTTTCAAGTGATAGCAACACATCCTGGTTAGTAGCTGAGCTATTTCATCCTTGCATTCCTTTGGCACTCTTGGGTTAATGCTTTTGGGTTAATGTTACCTGGTCCTGCCAATTTGTTACTGTCTGCTTTGTTGATATTTTCTAATCTCTTCTACAGAGGTTTCAACATGAGACTGATCCTCCCTTATGTTCTGTATAAAAGTGGGTTCAGGGAAGGGATAATCCCAAGCTCCTGTAGAATAAACGCTGATGCAGAGGAATTGTCTGAGTGCTCCTATTACACATGTGCTAGCCCTGCAAAGAACTGAGTATTATTTCTTATGCCTTTTGCAGTGTGTGACCCAACCTTTTTGAAAGATGGGCTTTCTGGTCTTAACAGCTTCTCTTCTGTTGCTCAGCCATCCCAGCTATTTTCTATTTGGTTTTCTGTCATATGTATCTGTGAAGTTGTATTAATTTCCTTTGAGCCTCCAGTATGGTACCTCCGTACAGTCGTCATGCCGTCTGCAAAGGTTCTTCACTCTTTTACTACTCCGTTCTTACTTAATTTACGTGGTTTGATATTAAGCAGAAGAGTATTGATCTTTTCATTTTATGTTGCGCTTTGGGGGGTGTGTATGCTGAGTGTAAGTACACTACTTTCTTCCAAACATTATGAACTGTAGCAACTGCATACTATTTAGGAACAAGCCAAGAGCTGGTTTTCCTACTAAAAGGTCCCAGACAGCTGTCTTGTGAAGTAAACATTGATAAGATCCCAAAACATAATGCCAGTATCTTGTCCTGAAACGACCTTTACTTGAGAACGATGTAACCTCCATTACAATTGCTCTCCTGTAGTTTCTGTGATTTCATCCTGCTCTTGTCAAAGTCTATATCTTCCTTTAGCAGCTGATAAGGCAGCTCTACACTGGTACTTCCCTCTGTGAAGGTTCTGTTTTATTTAACACAATTAGTCTGCTCATCTGGTTTGACTACAGCAAGAATAAAACAAGCAGCTGGTGACTGTGGTGACCAGGAGCCCGGGGAGCCTACTCTGAAGAGGAGCTTCTCTATTTGATCTAGGAAAATGAAGACTGGGAGGAGAAATGTGGTTATTATCTGTGCATATGGGGGGGGGTTGTTTAATTAAGTTCCAGTTTTGGCACAAACAACAGGTAAAATTAAACAGATAAAATATGCAGAGTGGCAATTAGTGAAAGTTCTTCCCCAGCTGGGACAAAACCTGACTTGTCTTAAGGTGGAATATAACAAGCTCCCAGAAAAGATCCCGAGACATTGTACTGCAAGAACAGGGACTGGACTTGCTGAGCAAGGGACTGGTGAACTTCTAGCACCATGCATCTCTGAACTGGATGCCATGGAAAGAGTCTGGGGAATCTCTCAGCAATATGTATGGAAATTTGTATGTATGGAAAGCATCATCAGCTTTCCTGTCCTGAGTTATTCCTGTGGAGCTCAGGAGACCTCTGCTCTCCTAAATCTCCATTCCTCACCCTCCTGCCTGCATAAATGGTTCCTTCAACTCCATTACATGTTGCAGATGTTAAGGACATGGGAACATAGCTCCTGCCAAGGCAAGGGAGGAGAGCAGGAGACCAGGCATGCCTTGGTATCCACCTAACAGTCTCCTTGCCCTGTGTGGAAGGAATGGGGGCAGTGAAATGTGCTTGCCAGATGCTGAGCTAGAAAGTCTGCAATACAAGTTGGGCAGTAAGAGCCCTTAAGTACCCTGTGCTTTGTGTCTCATTTTCCCACCACCACATCATCTCCAGATGGAGCTTTCCTTGACAAAGCCTGCTTGATACAGGCAGTACCCCCTGCCCACAGTTAGCTGGTACTGAGTGAAGAATGGGAAACCATGGGTCCTTGCTTATGTACAGAGTGCTGGCAAGAGGGAGCTGGAGAAGAAAAGGCTCAAAATGCACTGCTGTGCTTTTTAGGCAGGGTCCCGTTGCTGCTCTGCATCTTTCATGAGGCTAAGGAAAACCAGCTGCTATTTCTTGATCACTGTTTATGTTTTATACAGTTCATTACATCACCGAGCTGAAATTAAATGACCATTTTAGGGTTATTCTTTAGTAACTATGTAATGAGTACATTAATTTCTACAAGTAATCTCAGACTTGCACACTTCAGAGAATGTTTGAATGACATAAATGGGGTAGCAATACATCACTCCAGTATTAAAATCGATGCTAGGTATCTTGGCACTCTCTGAACTAAGGTTGCATGTGTTTTCTTTTCCTTTATTCACAGTTTCACCTGGCTTTGCAGTCAAGTCCACACTGGCCTGGTGACCCACTTCCGTGGTCAGATTGTTGCAGAGTTTGAGAAGGAATTCCGGTACCTGTATGCAGAGTCCAGAGCAGTGACCAGCTTCTGTGTGCCAGATCCCGAAACGTGCCCCTCTTCTCAGAACACCTCAAAAGTTGTCAGCTCCCTTTTAAAACCCCCACAGGTGAATGATGTTGAAACCTCGAGCCCCTCCAGCAGCCTTTCCAATGTAAGCATCAGAAGCATTAAAGTGTCTCCCTTTCTGAAAAACTCCAACTGCAATGTGCAGCTGGAAAAGCAAGATTCAAGCTCGGATTCTGGTAATAAGAAGGAGAAGGAAGATGCATCCCTGAAGCCCACTCGCTCTAAGCAACAAGGTGAACCACCAGATTCACCAAACAGTCCTCCAAATAAATCCACCCTTGCTTTGTATCACAAATCAAGTCTCATGACAGCAAGGACATTCCTGCCACCAGAGCTTTCCCCTGCCCGGAGCTCCAATAAGCCTTGTTATCAAGGGGACAATACAGCTAACAGCAGCCACTGCTCCCCACCGAGACAGGAGCAGTCCCTGCAGTCCCTTTCAGAGGGTGCCAGTAGCAATGGGACAAGCACGAAGCAGAAAGGGCCTACTGCTGCCCCTGAGGAGCCAACAGCAGAGAATGACAATACATTTTATGGGCTGGAAAAAAGACAGAGTCCTGGACAAGGAAATCTGGACCTGCTCTCCCCATACAACCAGCTAAAACGAGATAAAAAGCCAGGAGTTCCTTGCTATGATAAACTCACCGAGGACATGCTGATGGAAAAGAACAGTGCGTATGGGGCTGAGAAAAGAATGACCCTCGGGCACAGTAAGCTGGATCTGATCACCAAGTACAACAAGTTAAAATCAAAACACATACACAGTCGGTTTGAACTCTGAAGTCTTGAGGTCTTATTTTCAAGTGGTTGCTTTTCCCCCACCAATCATCTGGAGCTTGAAATCAAAATATGTGGCAAATTAGTCTTGTTCCTGTTCAAAGGTGTCTGTGGCGGTTTTGATTATATGCAGATGACTGATTTCGGTGAGATTAGCAAGTACAGTTCAAATTTTCATGACAAAATCATGGCAGGAGAGACACAATGGCACAAACATAATCCACATTTCTGTGTTCTTTTTACTCATTTCTAAAATAACTATTTCCCCCAAAACTTGTAACAAAACCATTGCTATGCCTGAAAATGGTTTGGCCGCTGTGGTTCTGAGTGAACCCATGGTCTCTCTGTACAGAGCAATTTCTGCCCCTGTATCCCTGTACTGAAAATGAGGTGGCCAAAGGCAGGGGAACGTTGAAAATAAAGGAGCTGTTCTGCTGGAAAGAGCCGTGTTGGGTCCCTTGAGGGAGTTGAGCACCCCAGGCATGGCCAGCACCCTCTGTGCGGAGCCATGCAGGGAGGATGCGGGTGGTGTGCTTGGGCACATGGCTGACACCTGCATGTGGCTGACATTGGCACGTAAGTGCTATCTGCACACGGGTGGTGTCTGCACATGGATGGTGTCTGCTCTTGGTCATCTGTGAGCACAGGAAGCAGCTGATGCAGGTTGTGCCTGGACACGGGTGGCTCTTAGACTCATAGACTCATGGAATCAACTTGGGAAAGACCTTTCAGCTCATCCAGTCCAACCATTCCCCAGCACTGCCAAGGCCACCACTAACCCATGACACTGAGGCCTCATCTCCACGGTGTGAACCCTTGCAGGGACGGTGACTCCAGCACTGCCCTGGCAGCCTGTTCCAATGCCTGAGCACCCTTTGGGGAAGGAACTGTTCCTCAGCTCCATCTAAACCTCCCCTGGTGCAGCTTGAGGCCATTTCCTCTGTCCCATCCCTTGTGCCTCGGGAGCAGAGCCCAGGCCCCTCCTGGCTCCATCCCCCTTTCAGGCAGTTGCAGGGAGCGAATTAACGCTGCGGCACTCGGGTGGCACCTGCACATGGGTGATGGAGCTGCATGTGGGTGCTGCTGTGCGCTGATGGTGTCGGCACGAAGGCGGTGCTTGGGCACATGTCACACGGGGACAGGGATGGCGTGTGCACGTGTGAGTGGTACCCGGACGTGCTATGTCTGCACACGCGGGTTGGTGGCTGCAGTGGAGCGTCATGGAACCCTGAGGGCTGGAAGGGACCCCGGAGCCCATCAGATCCAACCCCTGCTGAGGCAGGGCCGCTGAGTATGGCTCACACAGGTTCAACAGGCCCAGCCCGTGCAATCCCTCCTCCTCAGAGAGATGCGCCAGAGCTCTGAGCACCCCGCTGGTCTGCACTGGACCCTCTCCACGGCCCCGTGCCTGTGGTGGCACCGCCACGCACTCCACAGCCAGCGGGGACCCGCCACTGCCCACGGAGACCCGGGCGCGGCAGCGCGGCCACGGGGAGGACGACCGGAGAGACCCCCTGGCAGCCGGGGCCGGTAGGGGGCACTGTGCGCGCCAGGCGCTGCCAGGGCCGCTCTGCCCCACTCCTTCCGGCCGCCGTCGGTGGAAGCGGAAGTTGCGGCGCCGCGTGCGTCCGGCCCAGGCGGAGGCTCCCGGCCCGCTCCAGTCCCCGCTCCAAGTCCCGCTCCAGTTCCCGCCATGGCTGTCCGCGCCAGCTTCGAGAACAACAACGAGCTGGGCTGCTTCGCCAAGTTAACCAACGCGTACTGCCTCGTGGCCATCGGCGGTTCCGAGAACTTCTACAGGTGAGGGAGCGGCGCGGGCGGCCCGACCCGGCCCCGCGGCCCCTCTGACGGCGTTTTCTCCTTGCAGCGTGTTCGAGGGGGAGCTGTTCGGGACCATTCCGGTGGTGCACGCGTCCATCGCCGGCTGCCGCATCATCGGCAGGATGTGTGTGGGTACGTGACGAGGCGGCCCTCGGGGCCAGCGGGGAGCGGCGGAGGCGGGACGCGCCCTAGGGAAGGGCTGCGGCGCTGCTGCAGCGGGCCCTGCCCGTCAGATCTACACGTTCTTATCCACAGCGCCGGAGCTGCGGCTGCCCTGTCCCTGGCAGTGCACAAGGCCAGGTTGGACGGAGCTTGGAGCAAGCTGCTCTAGTGGAAGGTGTCCCTGCCTGTGGCAGCGGTTGGAACTGGATGAGCTTTGTGGTCCCTTCCAACCCAAACCAGGCTGGGATTCTACCTTCATGGGTGGGAAGAGGAGTGAAAATGTAAAAAAAGAACTCTCCCGGTGACACGGGGCTTGGGGGGGTTTCACCTCTTGGGGCCTGAAGATGGGTGAAAACTGCGTGGGAGTTCTGCAGTAGCTGGGAGTTCTGTTTCTCTCAAGGTTAATGCTGCAGTGCCAGGGCAGAACCTAGAGCGCAGGGCAAACATTAACAGAAGGGAAAGTCGGAAAGAAGCCTTTTGTCTGTCTCTGGCGAAGAGAATCCCATTCAGGCAGACAGGCTTCCTTCTTGAGTTTTGTTTCTGTGGAGAGAATGTATTTGTCCCTCCTGTCTTGCTGCTTTGCAACAGAGAAGGAATGCAGACAAGCAGCATCAGTACCTTTTGGGGGGCAGTTGGCATCTATAGGGGAAATTCCCATTAAAGTTTTTCATTGAGAACCTCAGACTTCCTTTACTTCTGTTGAAAAAGAGCAGTGATTAAAGGTGCCATTCACTCATTTATATGAGCTTAGTCTATATTTTATCCTAGTGCTGTTCTTTATAAAGGGAAATGTTATTTCTCTTGGGCTGAATTCTGGGCTTGGGAGGAGTGGATAGAACAAGGGCAGTTTGAGCCATGGTGTGATCGTCAGGAAAGCAGGACCCTGGGGAACATTCTTTTTTTCCTGTCTTTTTTTTTTGTGTCATTTTAGGAAACAGACATGGACTCTTGGTCCCAAGCAGCACAACAGACCAAGAGCTCCAGCACATCCGCAATAGCCTGCCAGATTCTGTACGAATCCAACGTGTGGAGGAGCGTCTCTCAGCACTGGGCAATGTCACTACCTGCAATGACTATGTAGCTCTTGTTCACCCAGATCTTGACAGGGTAAATGGCTCTATAATGCTTTTTAATTCATAGTGGGTGCATGTGAAATGACTGATTGCCAAGTTGCAGTTTGGGTTTGGAGCTGTTGAGGATTGCTGTGTAGCATGGGGACCAGAAAAACTGTGCTCACAGTTGAGCTGCTGTCATGGAGGAAGCTGTGTTGTGTTTCTGTTCTTCTTAAGAGAGAAGTCTCTAAGTTGGACTTTGGACTTCTGACTTGCTTTCAGTAGATCTGCTTCTTATGTTTATCTTTATTGGAGCACTGTGTGCAGTTCTGGTGTCCTCAACGTAAAAAGGATATGGAGCTGTCTGAGCAAATCCAGAGGAGGCCACAAGGATGATCAGGGACTGGAGCGCCTCCCATATGAACACAGGCTGAGAACATTGGAAGTGTTCAGCCTAGGGAAGAGAAGCTGTGTGGAGACTTCAGAGCAGCTTCCAGTATCTGAAGGGGCCTATAAGGATTCTGGAGAGGGACTCTTCATCAGGGACTGTAGTGATAGGATAAGGGGTGATGGGTTTAAACTGAAACGGGAGATTTAGGTTAGATATAAGGAAGAAGTTCTTTACTGTGAGGGTGCTGAGGCACTGACACAGGATGCCCAAAGAAATTGTGAATGCTTCATCCCTGGCACTGTTCAAGGCCAGTTTGGACAGGGCTTGGAGCAACCTGCTCTAGTGTGAGGTGTCTCTGCCTGTTGCAGGGGGTTGTAACTGGATGATCTTAAGGTCCTTTCCAACCCAAACCATTCTGTGATTCTATGATTTGTGGATGTGGACCCTGCCCCAAGCATAGTATGTGCCCTCTTGTTCAGCATGCTGCAGTGAATGCCTTTTGTAGAAGGGAAGAAGGGGAATGTGGAAGCATGTTGTCAGGTGCAGTTTGCTTTGTGTATGTGAGATAGAATGAGTAAAAGAGATTGTGTATGTTTGTGATGAAGCGTAAAGAAGAGTTCAGTCAGGACCACAGCAGTAGTAAAGAGTTCAGTCAGGACCACAGCAGTAGTAGTTACAAGCTACTGCTGAGCTTGCTGAAATTGGTAATAGTTGAGAGAGGCTGAGGATTTGGTGGTGTGCAGGTTTAAAGAGGGGTGGAATGAAAATGGAAGCTTCTTGTATGGAAGTTTAAGGACAGAGGAGACGAAGTTGCCGCTACTTTGTTTGAGAATTGATGTCTTCATAGCATTAGAGAGAAGGGTATTGTGTGGCTACAGATAGTGAAGGTCCTTATGGTGCTTTCAGTTTGTGCTAAAGGTAGTGAAGAAGTGGGACTTGGTGTTTGGAGTGCAAAGTTAAAAAAGGGAGGAGGTGGGGGGAAGGTAATGGTCTTTGCAGCATATTATGTTTTAACTAAGTGTGAAAAGTAAGGGAAGATAACCAGAGAGGGATGGAGCAAAATAACTCCCAGTGAAATGCTGGAGTGGAAGGAAGTTCTTACATAGAAGGATACGACAACTTTGTCCCCGTGATTGGTGAGGCTGAGTAAGTGTTTTGTAGTGATTGGATTGGAAGGGATTGTGGAAGCATGGGCTGGATCCCAGCTGTGGTTGTGGGAATAGCTTGACTTCAAATTCTACAGTGCCATTTTGCTGAAGACTTTATCATGTCTTTCTGTTTGCAGGAGACAGAGGAGATCTTGGCAGATGTACTGAAGGTTGAAGTTTTCAGACAAACGGTAGCAGATCAGGTGTTGGTAGGAAGTTACTGTGTTTTTAGTAACCAAGGAGGAATTGTGCACCCCAAAACTTCAATTGATGATCAGGATGAGCTGTCTTCATTGCTCCAGGTCCCACTCGTGGTAAGGATTTTTGGGTTTGTGTTTTCTCTTGCCATTCCCTTCCAACCCAGTTCTCAGTTTTAATGTTTCTACATCTCATGGGCTCCCAGCTGCTCTTTCTCTGCAGAGCTGTTTGAAGTGGGAGATGAGGAGACAACTTAAGCAGAGCAACTCTTTATGGACATTTTCTCTACATTTTCCGAGTCTGAATACCTTTAGTTTGCTTCTGAAACATTGCTCTGCTGGGATTATGCAGGTTGTGCTGATGGATTCATACAGAATGTCATTCGGCCAAAGGCTGAGTTTAAATAATTCAGTAACAAAATCTTTTGCCTACTCACTTGGATTTGTGAATTCCACGATTCCTGTGTCTTTATGCTTCCTTCATGTTAGATTTTATTTCACTGAATTTCATCCCATTTCCTCTCCAGAGGTTAAAAGCTGTCCATTAATCTTTTTTATCTGAAATCTTTCTAACGTTCCTTATGGCAGAAGCTTTAATCTTTCCAGGAGCATGAGTTGAAGATTTCTGGCAAGGATATGTAAGGGAATGTGCTGCTATCAGCACACCCTGGTAACTCTTGTGTTTTCTTTTGCCAGGCTGGAACAGTGAATCGTGGCAGTGAGGTAATTGCAGCAGGGATGGTTGTGAATGACTGGTGTGCCTTCTGTGGGCTGGATACAACCAGCGCGGAGCTCTCAGTGATTGAGAGTATCTTCAGGCTGAATGAAGCTCAGCCAAGTACCATTGCTACCAACATGAGAGATTCCTTGATTGACAGGTGAGCAAGACCCAGGTCTGTGTATAACCATGGTCAAAACAGGCAAGATTTTGCTATAAAACTAGCTGGTTTCATAACTGATGTATCTTCTTTTTTGCTCCTCTTTTATTATTTTATTGGTTTACTTCCTCTTCCCTTTCATGTGGTTTCTGAGCACAGTTACCTTGTTGCAGAGGGGTTTGCTTCCTTGTAGCTGCCGAGCCTGCTTAGTCATGTATGGAAAGTGTAAAGGGTTTATTGCAGTTCGAGTACTTGTGTGAGCAATATCCATTCTGACTTCCAGATACCTCCTGTTTTTTTCTAGCCCTTCAGTGTTTGGCTATGACGTGAACAGAGTTTATTTAAATACATCTTGTTTTAAAAGTTAAATGCCAATGACTTTGCTTGACATCTTGGCTTTTAATTGTTGTAACCCATAATATTTGCTACAGATGCCTGCTACACCTATTTCTAGAGCCAGAAACACTGGAGTTTGCCTACTGCTGCTTTGAATCCTTTTAATTTAAGGCTGCTGCCCTAATTATTGGGCTTTTAAGCCTTTTTGTCAAAGGCTTTACCCAAGTTACCTTTTAATGGGAGGCAGGTTTTCTTGTTTGCTTCCTGCAGTACTGGTGATGTAGGACCTTCCCTGTTCATTGATGTGTGCAGATTCTTTGACAAGTTTAGGCATGTGTGTAGATGAATGTCCTCTGCACACTTTGGGCTTTCCTCTGATTAGAACCCTTGGAATCATTGCTGTAGTGCTGGAGTGTGTTCTTGAGCTACCTGGGCCATTGTAACTTAGTGGCTGAGTTCTCACTTCCCATGACAATGTGTGGGAATGGTTTATAGCCTAAGGAAAGTCTAAGGAGTTCCTCAAATGAAGAACCCCTTAGGAGAGTTCTTTGCTGCCCCTGTACAGTTGCTGTATAAAGGTTGGATGTCTCTGAGTGTAACAGAGCCACAATTAAACTTGCTCTGAGCTTCTGATAACTATCCAGACCAGCCTGAATGTACATCTTGCCTTTGCCAGCTTGACAAGCTTGTTCTTGGGGCTTGCAGTGAGCAGCACTAGGTCTGCCTCTCACTTTCATGTTCTAGGAAGGGAAATTGTACTTGGCCTTTGTAACTAGGGAACTGACTGTATTGCTGTTTTGAAATGCCTTTTGCACTCTCTAGCACTTGCCTACTAAACCTACTTTCTGTTTTCTCTTTCTAGTTTGACATGAGCAGTGTCGGTCCTTACTTTCCAGAAAGCTCCTAAGGAGTGAAGTGTCAAGCTGCACTTTGGATTACAGACATCCAGACCTTCTGATGTTGTTTCTGGAGGCCTGGCCCAAGGAAGAGGCTACAAACCCAATCTTTTGTAGTGTTCTGTAAACAAAGTGTTACTACAATACCTGACAAATAACATGCATAAGTTATGAATAAGGAATGCTCTCTATCCCTTTGCTGGCATTTTCCGGTTCTTCAGCTGTGCTTTCTTGTGTTGTGATGCTGACTGTGCTGTTCACATGAACCCACTTTATTTACTCCTATGGTTCTTGGATATTGATCACTAGAGATTGTTTTGCCTTTAAATAATGCCATATCGGTGTTGTACTGCACAGCACTCTAGTTCAGTGCACATATGGCACTGCCTTCTCTTTCCACACTCTTGCCAAAGAGCAGTGCTTTTGCTGTAAGCAGATTTGAAAGCCCCTTGTATATCCAGTTCCAAGAATACAGTGATTTATATACCACAAATAGTCCAAAGTCATCCCCTGCTCTCTTGCTCTGACCTGCAGCTCTTCCCCCATGGTTGGTGATGTTGAAGAGATCAGCTGTCATTAAACCTGGACTTTCTCTGGCTCAGTCCCGGGGCTTCTGACAGCAGCAGTGTCTGACTGCTCCTGGAACTGTGGTGGTTGACCTGTTGTCTGGTGGTACATGTGCTGCTGCTGAGGCACCTGCAAGAGAGCTCAGACAAGCATGAGTGATAGCCAGTGGGCTTCAGGTTGTTCTACAGGAGATAGCCACCTATGCTGAGAAACTTGGAAATCATCAAATCAAATCAAAACCACCTCATCTTGAGTTATCTCAAGAGTATTTTGATTCTCTCTCAAGAGTTATCTTGAGTATCTTGAGACAAAGGTTAAGTAGTATGGTTCTAACCAGTTATACCATTCAGTCATGTTGCAGATTTGGGAGTTTGCTGATTGAGAGCTCTGCCCTCACAGGGGTGTGATGATGACAAAACGGAGCTGTAAGTACTGGTTTCAGGTAGAAGACTGTCATTTGCTTCTAAACAGAGCTGCTGGTCACTAGTCTCATTTCAGTTGCTTCTGCTTTGCTGTTAGAGGTATACTGGAAGCATAGAAATACCATTTCCCATCATGAGGGTATGGTTACACTCGGGTTCTCTTGAGGAGTGCAGGTCTGAAGGCAGCATGGGCAGTTTTTTGTTTGGTGCTTCAGGCTTTGTAGAAGATTGATTAAACTTTCACTTTTGTTTACTTTGTTCATTTTGTTTGGATGTTTAGGGAAGGTTTTTGAAGTCTGCCTTACAGTGTCAGAGCTGGCGGGTGCAGGGCCATGAGGATGAGACCATGGGAAGAGCTGTGAATTAGCAAGGGAGGAATGAGAGCTCAGGAGCAGCAGTTACAAGAGGCAGACCCTTGGCATGACAATCTGAGGCACTTGAAGCACTGTGCAACATCTGACTGACCCTTTGTATGTGCTTTGTCTCAAGAGTTGGTGCTCTCCAGTGGAGATGCCAAAGAAGGTATTAAGGAATGGTTCATAAAACCAAGGTGTTCATCTGCAGTGCTGGGAATTGCTGCCGTGGGGTCTCAGGATTCTTCAAAAGGAGATTGCTGAGCTTGGAGATTGTGGGTTATTGCCACGGGTCTCTGCCAGCTTTGCTATCAGGCTGTGGCAGCCAACATTTGATCTCTGGTATTACAGAGGGTTGCTGGAATCAGCTGAGGAGCTGTAGCTGTGCTGGACAAGTAAGTCTGTTGCTATGATAAAGATTGGAATCAAGCCCTGGGATGAGTGTGACAGGATTGAGAAGAGTTGTGCTGAGGGTTTGAGGGAGGAATGAATATCACAGCTCAAGATTTGGGGGGGAAGTCACAGGGCCTGTAGCGTTGGCTGCCATAGTGTGTTTAATATTCAGAAGTGTTTGTCAGGATCCCTCACATAGGCTTTTATGAACCTGAGTCCTCATGATGTGAAATGGGAGATCCCCTTGAGGTTTAATGACAGTTGTGAGGAAAACTAATCCCTCTCACAGTGGAGAACCATCTCTGTTCTGACTGTAGTTCTTGTGTTTTCCAATGTGTTTCTAACTTACCTGTTTTACTGATATGCAATTATTTGAAGTAGTCAAAAATGGAGGTGGAGGAGCAGGATGTTGAGTGCAGGGTAGCGCACATTGAGGGCTGCTCATTACAGGAGCTGCAGTTGTAGTAAATGTGTGCCAGGACTCCCCTGTGACTGGACAAGTGGCCTGAGCTGCAGGGTGCTGTGTCCCTGCCAGGAGCACAATGACAAGAGCCTCCTGCTGCCAGGTTAGAGTTGACAAAGCAGTACTGTGCCCTGCTCCCCTGCGGTGGCAATATGTCCTGGAGCTGTGTTTCGGCACAGAGTTGGAACATGGGCAACCATCCATGGAGGTGCTGGTGGGAAGCAGACCCAGTCGATCCTCTGCCAATAGTTGCTGTGTTTCTGTAGCATAAACCAGGATCCTAGCAAAGAGCTCAGGGGTGGGAATATTAAGGCACTACTGCTTACATGAATATTGATGTTTGGGCCTGGAGCTAGGTCATCCTTGGACCGCCAAGGGGCTGATCTTGACAAGAGTGAGATGGTAGCAGTGTGAATGCAGTGTAAAGTGGGTCAACTGCTCACCTGCCTGCCCCAGCCTCCCAACACTTGTAACCCTACAGAGCTGTTCCTCAGCCCCTTAAACACACAAATACAGTGGCTTTACAGCAGGAGCTAGCCATGAACCAGATACAGAAGGCACACCCAGCTACTTGTCCAGTTCTTTGGAGCAGCAGTTCCTTGGGGCAGGCTGGGTTTGGCAATGCAGGGCAGGCAGCTTGCCTTGCTGCAGCAGGGAGCCTGGCTCTGCAGAGCAACACGGAGCTCACAGGAACAGTTCCGCTTGCTGCAGCCCCGGGTGTTGTGCTCTACATACGGCTCATAACTGAGCAAGGATCTGCCTTTGGGCAGGAGGAAAGCCCGACACAAACCAAACCAGACGTTTCTCTAGGTTGTAATAACGTTTGTTTTTTAATGATGGCTGTTGGAAGTTGCTCAAAGGTTTGGGCTGTCACAGTCCCAGAAGAGATGGCAGCGTACAGATGAGTTGGATGTGCCATGTGGCTGTGGCATTCAGAGTGTGCATTCTACCACATACATAGTACACATAGCAACGACGGAGTAGCACGTGTGGGGGGTGTCTAATTAGTAGCTCCGATTTCATTTGGTCCTTTGCACTCCTTCACCCATCATGAGACACTATCACTTTTCACTAAAATTCAAAGTTTTGCATCTATAGCTCCTCACTTAGTTCATAATATGTTTGTAATATTAGTTTTTAATGTATAAACACAATAAACAGCTTGGTTATGAAGGACAAAATACAGTTTGAAACCATGTTATGCAGTCCTAATGGGCTTCACTAGAAGTCTCTATTTGTCTATCCTGCTTCACCATAGCAAAAGTTGAGCACTAGGTGGAAATTCTGAATACTAATGACTTTTCTGCTTCCTCATTCCTCATCATTGGCATTAGGAACATTCTGAGCACGTTTGCCATGCCTGGGGTGTTTCACAGCTGCCATTCTAAAGCTGCACCTTTGCTACACTAACTGGACATCCTGTGCATTGCACTTCCTGCACTGAATAAATTCAATTGTAGGCAGGGAGCTCATGCTATCACCTTCCAGGGAGCATGAAAAGCAGTTCCTGTGCTTAGAGGAATGGCACTTCCATGCAGGGCTGGACTTCCCCAGTACACTGCACTACAATAAACTTTTGCTTCCCTCTTTAACATAGTAGAAGTACCAATATCAGCAACAAAATGGAGTAAGTTTGTGGTTAGGATGCGACATCCTAAACAAGTCACAACTGTAAGAGGGATAAGCAGAAGCTACAGTTGTAGAAGAGACCTGTGAGGACTTGCTAGCCAAAAGTTCAAGTATTTACCTAGCTTTTACCTGGGTTTTATGTCTGCCAAATGTGGCTAGTGCTGACCTCGTTCTACTGCAGGGCATGCTGCCTTTGGGCCTTGCCATACACTTGCCTGTGAAGAAGTGAGCAAAAGCCAGAAGTTTTGAAGGCATACAATGTTTGTGACATCTACAGGGATTGAGTTTAGTTTTATAAACAGGCCTAATTCTTACTGTATTTTGATTAGTTCAGCAAAATATCATGATCCCACTCCAAACAAACACTTCCATTCTCCTGAAACCCAACATACAAATTCCACAATCTAGTTACACATGCCACGTAACAACAATTCATCTTTTCCCAGCATTGTAACAGGGGCAGAGTGCAGGGTATATCTATACATGTTTGTCAGTGTAACCATTGGTTCATTGTTTCTTGCTGATGGGAGCTTAAAACAACATCATGTGACATTTAAGTATTTCTTTCATGAATGGCTCCCAAAACAAAACCATGAATTCCCATGATTTAGACCCAATTACTTTGTCTTCAGATTGTCCCAGTCTAGGGCTTGATGTTGTCAGGTGGCTGGATTGGTGCTTCTTGAGCTTCTCCTCTGCACTCCTTTACCTCTTCGAGTGCTTAGTGGTTCCTCATGCACTGTGCTGAGTGGCAGCGTTGCTTAGTTATGAATGTACAAAACATCTGACCAGCAGGTATTGGAAAATCATATCCAGGTCATTCCCTGGATCTTGTAATAAACTAAGATCTTTTAGAATGGTTCAGCATCAGAATGTCTTCTGCTTACAATAATGAATTGTTCCTGTTCATAGAATTCATGATCTTCATTCATTTATGAGACAGCTATTAAAAAAATGGTTCTGTTCAGAGGTGGTTTAGCTACACTGGAGAATGCTGGGTTTAACAGGGAGCACTGGTGCAGGGAACTAAAGGTTTCCCAGGTCAGTTGAAACCTGTCTTGAAGACTCTGATGTTAGCAGAGTGAGCCTGTGGAAGATGGCACACCAAGACTGACACGCGACTGAGGCAGTAAGAAGGAAAGAGGCTCCACACTGCAAGGCTGCCTGTAGCTTTTCCAGTTTTCCTGCTTATTTCAGTCCCAGGCTGTCCAAAACTTGTTGTCACTGAAGTAGTTTTGTTTGTAGGCTCTGAAAGCATTTCTTCTTTTTTTTCTTTTTTTTTTTTTCCTTTTTTTTTTTGTCCATAGTCCTCACCAGTTCCATGAGTTGAACCGTGCAGCAGGCTGTGTCATACCCATTCCTGGACAGGTCTTTTGTAATACACAACATTTTGCTGCACCTCTTTGTTTTTAAACTGGAAGATTGTGTATACCAAGACAAGGATACACAGAGACAAAATGCAAGGGATCACGACTGCGACTGCATTTACAGTGCTAGGCACATCATTTATTGTCACCATAATGTCCACGTCGTCGTGGGGGAGGCGTCTGTCTTTGCTTCGTTCAACATCCTTCTGGTTACAGCCCATCCAGTCTTTGAGGATTGACCTGGGGTAGCCTGGCTCCACAGTCAGCTGCTGGTTATCGAACTTCCAGTACTCCTTCCCTTTGTAGAAGTAGGTATAAACTAGGAGACAAAACAGAGAGGATTTCTCACCACACCATTTACAGCTGGGTAAGCTGCACATGCATGAAGATGCGCAGACAGCCTGGAAGGCTGCAGGTGGCTGCCTGGGCTGATAAAACACAGCCAGGTGTGGGAATTTTCCATTCCAGAGCACCCCAAAACCACTGAACAGTGAAGGTGGTTTTGGAGCTGGGATTTAAAGGAGAAGCCATAGCCCTGGCTTGAGGGTGCAGTGCTGCCCACAGAGCATTATTCTCCTTGGCCAAGACAAGCTGTGAATAAAAAAATCCCCAACTAACTTAAAAGTATGTACCACAGTGAGTTATTTTTCAGTAAAGCATCTGTAAATATGAAACAAAACTGAACAAGATGAGTCCTTTTGGCCACAGAATCCAGAAGATGTGGCATTTGTTAAGAAGCACTCTTGTGCTACTGCTTATAAAAGGCTGATGGTTTATGCTATGTGTTGTCTGAAGTACCCAGATGTCTCCCTTTCTAATCCCTCTCAAGTGACTGAGAAAAAAGAAAGGCAAATGGAACAGTGGTGGAAGTGTTGGATCTCCTGCATCCATCCTCCAGCTCAGCTCTCAGTGCACTCCTCCAACCCAGCCCCACAGCCCCAGATTTAAACACAGCCTCCATGGCACAAGCCCCTTCTGTAAGTTCCTTCCCCCACTGGAAGAGGAGGAAGGAATCTTCAAATCAAAGAAATGTGCTGGAAGGAGCCTTTGGAGGTCCAACCCCCTGCTCAGAGAATGGCTGCAAAGTACATCAGGTGGGTTGGAGCCTGTAACAATGCCTGAGCTACAGGTAAGAAACTAGGAGGAGAATGTAAGATATGGCATCAATGTAATCGTGGCCCAGGAAAACTCAGATAGGTGCTCTTGTGGCAGCAAAACTGGAACAATTCTGCTTCCCAGCCCCAGAAACGGCATTAGAATAGCACAGTTTAGCAGCTGAGGAGGCACATAGGTTAGGTTCAGGGAGGCTCTCAGACTGCCAGTGCCTGTAGCGCCAGTGCGACCCTAGGACATCTGAGACCTGACTCCTGTTTCACACACCCCAAATCCAGCCACCCAGCTCCCAGGGCCTACAAGCTATCCCGGATCTAACAGAGGCAATGACTGCAGATACATACAGCCTTCTTTGCTGATAAAAGCTCCCTGTGGAGCCTGAGGGATTCCTCTCCACACGGTGATGGGCTTTGGGTATCCTGGATCCGTGGCTCTCTTGTCCTCGTTGTACCTCCAGTACCTGTCTCCTTTGAAGAAGTAGGTTTTGCCAACGGGCTCCCAGCGCAGGGCTGTGTCGATGCCCTCCCGGGGCAGGCAGCTCCCCAGCTCCACCAGACTGTGCGGGTAGCCCGGCTCTGCTGTCACTTCTTTGAAGACCCAGTATTTATCTCCTGGAGGTGAAAGGGAACACCCAACAAACAGATTTGCCTTATTAGTAGCTGAAAGAGCTAAATGTAGAATAGACACACTGAAGCACAGCATGTGAGGACTTCCAGGCTTAAGTGTATTATGTGAAAAATCTGCTCCTCCTCTTCATTTTGAACCTGAAACCTCCTGATCCCATTTGCTGGTTCTCAGCTCCTGTTTTGGAAGGGATGTTGAACCTTTTCCCATTTACCTTCTCTAGACCAGGCATTTCAGGGACTTCCCTCACACCCTGTCTTTGTCATTCCTCATAGAGGCTGAGGAGTTCCTTGCAGGATGTCAACCTACACTTTCTGATCATTTCTGTTGCATTTCTCTGGGCCATCTCAAGTTTTAATACAGTTTTTGAGCTGAGGAATTGGAACTGCAGACATAAATGGGGAAGACTGTGGTTTTGTACAGGGCACTCCTTGCTTACAACTTGCTCTCAAGTTACAGGCCCCTGTTCAGACACTGTCACAATGCAAGGACCTAATGTGAGCCCCAGCAAAAGGTTGGTCATTTTGTCTGTTTAGGAGGCAACTGTCCAGAAACGTGGTCTGGGAATGTCCTATACCTGGAGAGGCCTTAAAGCCTTGCCAAAACACGTTCAAGGAAAGAGGCATGAGACTCCTGCCTATCCTCCTGCCTATCACTCCCTGGGAGTTATCATATGGAAGCTAACTTCCACTAATCAATATTAGCTTTATACAGATCTTGTCCTGGCGAGGCCAGCCCATGCTAAAATACATTTTAAGGATTAGTGGCTGCTTGAAGTGTCCCTGTGGAAAAGGACAAGGAAGCAGCATACCCGTTTTCCCCATCTTTATGCTGTCAGGCTGTGATGTGGGGCAGATGAGGGAGGCTGGTACTGAAAGGTACTGTACCTTTGAAGAACACGAATTTGCCATCAGAGCGCTCATAGGCTGCATCAATCTTTGCAGGGAGGCCCTTCCAGAACTGCTCGATCTGCATGGGATAACCCTCTTGCACCCGGTTGTTGCGCAGCCGCCAGAACCAGCGATCCTGAGAAAACCAGAAGCCTCTTCAGACTGAGTGTTTTTATCTTGCAGTCGAACCAGGCTGAGCATCCAGCATCAAGCATAGCTAATCCCTGCCTAAGCCCCATAACCATTAAAGACAGAAGTCCCAGTTCAGGTGACAGCTCCAACCCAGCCCAACACCGCCTCCAGTGAGGGAAGCACTCCATGGGGAAGATGGCAGCCAAAAGGGTGAGAAGTTGATTGCTGGTGCTGTGAAAAAGGTTGGAAAGAAGGAGAGAAAAAAGGAGCAGGGGGAAGCAAGTCCACAGTTACAAGCGTTATGAACTCTTCTCTGTGTGTCCCCTCTGCAGGTCTTGTCACTGAGGTGTCACATGTGTCCTGACACAACTGGTGCTCTGCTCTCAGACCCCAGGAGAGCCACATAGCCTTAACATTACTCGGGACTGTGTGAAGCACAGAGAGTCCAAAGGCACAAAGGAGTTATTAAACAACCCTTTGAGATTATTAGTTAAAGCTGTAATGGATGCTCAGGGATGAATAAGAGCAGGACAGGGCCTGTGAGGCTTCTCCCAGATACTGTCCCAGCCTTCAACCATTTTTAGTTCAGGTTTTTTCCCCAACTGATGTGGTCTGTCTGTTTCCTGACCTTCAACATATTCCTCTCCACATTTACACCATTGGGCAGAGTGAAAGCCACTGGTATTTCCACATTCAAGGCACTCTAATGTGGGTTATTGAACAAAGCCACTCCTTCCTCTCTGGCTGTAGTTTACAAGCAAGGCTGACTCAAACTCCCCAGGTAAACTGAGCATTCCCTGAAGCCCCAGGTTCCACACGTGCCATCCCTGGAGGCAGTGAGGCTCAATCTCTGGTTAGATACTGGTATTCTTTCTGGCTTTACAGGTGGTTTCTCTCTTGGCTTGATGGTGTCTGAATTCTCTGCCAGTGCATCCAGTTCACATTTTGGTGCACAGGCTGCCTGGGCATTTTGGGAATCCCATCAGGCACTGTTTCCAAATGTTATAGAGCCGATCTGTTTATCAGTCCTTTTAATATCGCTCTTTCAGCAGCCTCAGAGGAACAGGGCTATTTTCACAGACACTGCAAATTTTACTACCTTGTACTTCTGTTAATCTTTTCCAGCAATAAAGCTAAAGACAGACTCATGGGTAAGCAGGAATTCTTAGTACCTTGAAAACAAACATTTCCCCTCTAAAGAGAGCCACGGTGTTAAAGTTGCCATCACAGATGTTTGGTTTCGAGCCAGGAGGAGACGGCCTATCACCCAGAGGAGGACTAGGAGGTCTTGGTTGTCTCTCGTGTTTCCTTTCCGAAGTGGAGTGAATTCTGCGAACAGGAAGAGTTGGTAAAGGCCTGGTTGGCTCCAGGGGCTCAACAGGAGGACCTAGAAGTGAAAAGAAAAACGTTCAGCAAAGTGGAAACATTTAGATTTTCTGTGCTTCCCTTGTAGCTCTCAAAAGGCAACAGGCAGGATGAAGAGCATTGCGAGGAATTTATACACTCCTTATGCAGAGCTCATTCCCTAAAAACAGGGAGCAGAACAAGATGCATCCACACATGAAATACATCCCAAAACAGATGAGCAGTAAGAACTGAAGAAGAGCCAGTATGTTTCTGTAGGTCTTCCCAAGGAGGCTGGAGCTAAAAGAAAGGAGCAGCCACACCAATCATGTTCCCAACTGAAATGAAAGGTAATAAATAACCCTTGAATAGAAGCCTTTAGTAAACCATTAAAAAAAAACCCAAACAACCAAAACACACAAACAAGAAAACCCCAAACCACCAAAAAACACCCCAAACCAGAAGCCAAGCAAAATCAGAAAAAGTTAGGGTGAAACCACTGCTACCACCTAAGGGAAACTACAAGGGAATTCAAAGGAAAGCAATTCCTTTACTACAGTTTAGCCACTAATCTTTCCTTTCAGAACACTACAGGAACTGATAAACAGCTTTGATAAAGGACCATGTTCTGACTCACATGCTGCCCTTCGATCCTTACCCAGCTCAGCTCTGAGATCTGACAAGGCTGCAGGATATAAAGAGTAATAAAAGCACAGGTGACTTGGAGCAGAGCTCTGCTTTTAAACTGACTCTGCCATAGGATGATTTCATCAAGTTAGTGACAACACCTGCACCCAATCTCATTTAGAATGTCACAGATTTCTTGCTGCTTCTCAGAGAAGGCCACAAGAAGGCACCAAGCAAAAGGCTACTGGAAGCAAGAGATTTTACCAAGTTTTATGTCTGAAGTAATCAAATGGGATTTGATTGTTTATTTGCATGGATTATTGTTTCAATACTGTGTAGTTCTCATCTCACTCCATTCTCAGCTGTTCAGTGCCCAGCATCTCAGCAGACCATAAAGATCTTCTAAATAAAATTCCAAAATTGTGATATTGCTCCTGCTGTGATCTCTGAACCTTCCCCAAATGGTGTCCATAAAGGTCTGCAGACACTGCCTATCACAGGAGCAGCAGGGTAGGACCCCTTGTTAGCCAGACAACATGGATGCACCTACACTGGTGTTTTAGTTCAGCTTAGGAGTGTGCTTTTGCATGCTCCTTCATTTGCAAATGCTGAGCTTTGATTCATGCTGGAGTTCATGAAATGCATTCTTTTAGGACAAAGCTAAACTTGAAGATACACTTCTGGAGCACATCTGCAGCTGCAGACAGACATCACAGGGCACAGCCAGAGCTAATTCACTGTAACCATCCCCTTCCCTGAAATGCATAGAGTGGGGGTCAAGTCCCAGCATTCTATTTATTTAACACCACCCCTAAATGCTGTTGTATCTACAGATGTGCCAGTATTATTCTTGCTAGCAGCCACAGAATTGTTTGCTAATACAGCAACAGGCAACTTATTGTGGTGAGAAGCACATAGGCTGTGCCAAGGCATCTCCTCCAGCAAGCAGCAGGCTAGCTGGGCACTACTGATTAAGGCTGGAAAGCTCTATAGAAGTAGGAGTCAGTTGGTACAGTGCGATAGGCTGTGGAGGAAAGGTTGGGAATGGGGAAAGAGGTCCCAGGCAGATCTTACGCAAAGAAAGACAAAGTTCTGGTTTGCTCAGATTGGATGCGGAAGCAGTGTCCAGCTCCTGCTTTAGTAAATTAAAAGAGTAAGAAACCGGTAACCTGCTCTGGCTGCCAAAATGGCACTTGGTGCCAGTTACATTTCTTCAATAAATGAAGTTTGAAAAGCAGCAATTAATATATTCGAAGGGAGGAAATACTTGCATTAAGGAAAGGTAAGTCTTGACTGGGACCTAAGCAAGGAAGCAATAAGCAATGACAGACCACACACTACAGGTCTCATTAAACAGCAGCACGATCCTTTTACTCTTGTGCTGCCAATCACATGGCTTTGGGTGGATGTGTCTGTAAGTGACACTGAAAAAACTCCAATACATGTCCTACATGACAGGGTTCCCCTGCCAATAGACTGACACAAGGATCACCTTCCTAAAAGAGACTATAGCATGCTGCTACAGAAACACAAGAGTAGTGCTGTTAACTCCCTCTCTTTGCAAGAGGCTAATGCCATGCACTGACCAACTCAGAGCTGCAGAGATCTATTGCCACACATGGATCGGAAAAGCCTCTTTGGTGGTCAGTTTAACAGACAATAGAGCAACTCCATCAGACAGCTGTTTGATAGTATGCAGAAGACAGCCACCAGTTCCAGGACAGGAAAATCCTTGGGTCCAAGAGCTAGGCAGGCAGAATTTAGTCTACAGTTAGGGATATGGAAAGCAGAAGCACAGCCTGTGCATTGCTGAAGAAAGACGCTACCTTGTAAGACCTAAACCACTTCAGAGCACAACCTGGCATGAAAGCAGAATGAAC
The DNA here is from genome assembly GCA_032466535.1 of Forpus xanthops. Lineage (NCBI taxonomy): Eukaryota > Metazoa > Chordata > Aves > Psittaciformes > Psittacidae > Forpus > Forpus xanthops. The sequence goes on along the minus strand of JASSUY010031340.1, from coordinate 30,340 downwards.
AGATCCTATATAGCTTGGCACTCATTACTATTTCCAGACTCTCGTCACAGTAACCTGCCTCAAAAACAGATGGCTAAAAGCAGGATATAACAGGTTTCTAAGCAGCAGAGATGACCATGTGAACAAAGAGTTACTTGAGAGATGACATCACCTTGGTGTTTATTACAGGAACTGATTACACCCACCACTGACATAACTACCCAAGCAAATCACACACAAATCACAGCCTCTCTCACTGTGTTTCCAAGCAACTTCAAAGAATCAGTCACAGCAAATCTCACTGAGAGAAAAATTAAGTGAGAGAGGCTATTGCATGGATCTGCAAGTGGGTCTGAACCCAGTCACCTTGTTACTGCATGGCACCCCAGCACTGGAGCCAAACCCACCCCCAGGGCTAAGCCTGCAGCCACTTCCACACAGGAAGCAGGTAAGACCTCACGGAGCTGGAAACTCTACATGTTGGAGGGAAGAAACTTGCTGGGACTTTAAGACACTGTGTGAAGAAGAGGATTTTCTTCCTCTCTATCACAAACAAGAAAAAGAATGTCAGAAAGCTTTTGGGTCACAGCAGATCACCTTCAGAGTGTGACTTCCGCCACTGGCACTTAGCCTCCTCCCTTCATGCTTCCTCTGTCGCAGACCATCTGAATACCAAGGTGACCTGTGAAGATAACACAGAGAGAGGAGGCATTTAGGAGACACTGTGTCGATAGTTGAGGACAAAATATAATCGCACTGTCCTCCTGCCTATTGACAGAGTGTTCCCTCAACTGCACAACACCTGCCTGGAGGCTCAGCACCTTGCACGGCTCAGCATCTGTCACAGCCAGCCCTGCCTGAGCCAGGCAGCTCTCTAAGCCTACCAGTGCAGGGGATGCCCTCTGTTTCAGACCAGGAGGGATAACATTCCACCTGCAAACAAAGGCTCATCTTTATGTTCTTGCTATTAACTGCAAGAATAAAACTACCATCCACACTACAGGCAGGCAGTTAGGCTTCTGAATAACACGGAGGGGTTTTTTGGTTGTCAAAGGCTGAGCTGCCTGCTTGTTTCTGCAGAATGGTATCAGCTGTCCAGGTACACAGGAAAGGCTCCTCAGTTTCAAATCAAAATGTATGATCCAAAGAAGCCAAGGCAGGTAAGAGAAACCCACCTGGCTGTTCTGCAAACTCCAGCCCAGTGGAGGGTGGTCCCTGTTCGTATTAAATGAGCTCAGGAACAAGAGACAGTCCATCCACAACACCTGAGCTCAGGAAGGACTCACTTCCTTTGCTCACTTGGTAAACCTGTCCACAGGGTACTTTGCACTGCTGGGGTTAGACTTCAGCACTGAAACGAGTTAGCTATTTCAGAAGGTTTGGGCAGCCTTGCCACAGTGCACTGCAGTCTGTAGAATAAGTCCCAGCATCCACAGCATACCCAACAGCTGAACAGCTGAGGTCCTTGTGATCATCACTGGGTGGCAGGAAGGCTTTCTTGAGCCCTTCTAAATAGATGCTCTCTGAATGACCAACTGCCACCCAGGTGACACAGCATTCACCTGGGAGACCAGTGCCCATTGCAGAGCCCTCCAGGCATCAGGTGGACCCCAAGAACAGCACCACACACCAGGCGGTTACTCCCTGACTGTTCCTTGATGGAACAGGAATGGAGACCTGGCATACAGCCGGTGAGATGCAGTGGACGCACAGAGGTGGACTCTGGCATTTCCTGCTGAGTCCAGCTGGACAGACAGTTGGACAAAGAAAGATGCAAATGAAGGGATGCAATATAGAGAGAGTCTGGTATCTCTGGAACATGCAAGGGATGTGGCACCGGGGCAGATACCTCCAGCTTTCTCACTGTTATGCATTTTCCTTCCCCTGCCCTCCCACAAGCACAGCACCATAAGGCATGGATCCAAAAGTCTTCTATAGATAAGGACTTGGAGGTTACTCTATTCTCTTCCCATGTTCAAGAGGACATTATAAGAAAACAGACCTATACCTAACATTTCCAGGTCCTGCACAACAGCAAAGCTTGCTCTGATGGCCCCATTCACAATGTGTCACCATGTGGAGCATTTTGCATAAAGCCTTCCTGTTATTTCATCAGAAGCCATCTCTACACATACATGTAGTTTACAAGGATTTGGGACTGCTCTATGGGCAGCCACTGGGAAAAGGTGAGGAAGGCTGACCCGTGCTTGCTGCACAGGAGTAAAGAGGCTGGCAGAAGGTGCTGTTTGCTCATGGACACTGTACCCTGCTGAGCCCCTGGTTCCTGGATGTCAGAGCTGGTGTTGTCTAGCTTCTTGGCTGATGTAGTTTCATGGCAACCCTGGACCTCAGCCCTCACAGGATGCAGCATGTACACTGGCTGGGAGCTGCTCTCTTGAGCTGCAGGGAAGATGTGTAAGGTTGACATGCAGTCAGTGAGATCTGAGACAATTCAGATCCTTGAAGTTATCTCCAGGCTTAATGATCTGGTCTATCTTTGAGTTGTTAGCAGACCTTTCCTTTGTGACCTCAGGCTCTGAAATAGCCTTGAAGGTGATGGCTTGGTTTACCAGCTCCAAGAATCCGTCTGGACATGAACCTTTCCTGCACATCACGTCAGCCCCTCTGCTCCCCAGGCACAGTGTCACAAGAGTCATTCCTAACATGACAGTGTGCTCCACAGCCTGCTGCAAAACAGTACTTGGAGCAGGATGTAGTCAGAACAGGAGAACCAGTGCTGAAGGATGATCAGCTCAGGCTATGTGGCAAGACCATGGCTTGTTTTGTCTTTCCGTCTGCACTGTAGCTGCATGCTGACCTGACTTCAATGCTAGCAAAATTAAGAGTCAGTCACCTTGACAGGATATCCTACACAATGTTCCTTCCTGGGGCATGTCACTGTGACATGGACTTTAAGAACAGTGGGAGATACCCCTCTGAAATACACGTAAAGGACAGTCATGCTACTTCCTTCATTTTGTCAAGGAACATGCCACAAGAAGCATCTTTCAGAAGATGGAAACACTGCTGACTTGTCTTACAGTCCACTGTGCCACACACAGTGAGCTGCTGGCCTTTTCTTTCTTAGCTCATAATTGGAAATAACATTGTAAACATTGACCTTATACTAACCAGCATGAAGCACAAACAAGAGTTTACCTACTGTGTCTTTAGGTGAGTCTGGAAATAAATCCAACAGAAAATAACTGAATCCAATAAATCATTGTATGACAGATTTAGACATACTTCTTTTCTAATGGATAGACACAAATACAACATTAAAAAAAAAAACACTTGAAATGCATCACTCTCAGAAGGAGATAAAAGGGACTTAAGCTTTAGTAGAGCCTCTGTTGTTTTGTTCTAGCAATTTATTTTTTAACAAGGGTGCTATGGGCAAGGCAGTGGCTCTGGCTCTATGACTTATTTTGTATAGTGGGTGGGTTCCTAAATAATATACATTGAGCAGACGCTGCTGCACTGTAGAGAATGTCAAAGCAGCAAGAAAGCAGGAGGTTTTGATATCTGGATAGGTGCTCTGGTAGATGGACTTTTGGCACTTCCAAGGCAAAGCAAAGCAGGTAGGCACTGTGGAAATAAAACACATTAGTTCAATGTTCCTGCTAAAGCTATAAGAAAGATATTTCAGCTGTCCTTTCTCAGTTGTAAGAAGCTCAGATGAAAAGATCTGTTCTCATATCTCCAATTCGGGGAGAAACATAACCTGCTTTTTCCATCTTCTATTTGTAAATCACAAGAGTAAAACCTAGTTTTAAACTAACCTAAAGGTTAGGAGCGGGTTAGGACTGGGTTTTGGACCATAGCTCTATGCTATGGACCAAAATCTTCACAAGGGGAATCAAAGCTCCTACTGCAGAAGCTACTCCTTCTTCCCCCTGGAGGACTACTTTTCTCTACAACCATTATCATCATGCCTAATCTACTCCAGTTCAAAGGCCTCAGAGAAGAGTCTTGTGTGATTCCATAACAGTCAACAAGCTAATTCCCAGTTACTACCTGCAATAGGTAGTAATTCATTAATACTGCTTTTTTCAAGCTGAGTTAGAAGTCTAAGTCTATTATATTGCATACAGAGAATCTTAACAGAGCATGTGATTCTATGATTCTATGTGGCTAATGTTTAATGTCACTACATAACTGAAACATAAGTGGAACCGCAGCGGTGCTGCTGCCAAGCCGCACGCAGGATGGTACGGAGCCTCTGCTCTGTCATAGCTCTACACAAGATGCTGTGCAGTGGTCTCACAAACTGTCAAGGCCCTGAAGACACTATGAGGTCTTGATGGCCCTGACCAGCATCACCCAGTATCTCAACTGGCAGTGGAGCCCTAGTTGAGCTCAGCCTGGGGCATTGAGTCCCTGCCCAAGCTGTGCTAGGGGAGTGCTGGTCCCCAGCTCAGCCACAGCTGATATTGGCTTCAACCACAAATGTGAAGCAGCATGGCTGTCAGCTCCTCATTTGCTCCCTTTCCAAAAGGTGTCTGAAAACAGAGGAACCAGAAGCCTTTTCTTGGTTGCAGCTGCACTGTCAGCAATAAATTTAGATTCTTTTTTCTTCTTCTTGATTAGTCAAAGTTCATAGGAAATAACCAACATTTCTACACAGAAACAGCATAAAGACATTTCATCAGCTTTCAAAAATCAGTATTTTGAAAGGTATATTATTTAATGAAAAATGTAATACTACTAGTACTTACTACTTCTAATACTTACTACAATTGCCATGCAACCTCGTCCTGGTAATGAACAATAAAGAGAAACCTTCAGTTGTACTAACGGGAAGAGATAGTTCCCCCTGAATCATCTTCAAATAATCTTATTTTACACATCAGACCTTACTTGAGTACCTGCCTTACACTGAGGATGAACTGCATTCTACAAATGCTTGGGGTTTCCCCATTGTCCAGACAGGAGTCAGAGAAACCAGCCCAGAAAGAGATTCATCATCTTTAGGCATTTACATTTGAACAAATACATCTTGTTCCAGCCACAAAAAAAAACAAAATGACCAACAACAAAACCCAGCCCAAACCAAACAACCCCCAGACTCCAACATTTGACAGTTTAGACCTTTGAAGTCTTGCTGTACTGCTTAGAGCCTTGCACGTCTTGGCAGAAATCCTAGAGAAGTCATTTAAAATGCACTGACAGATCACTGATGTAAACCTTGACTAGTGCCAGGTCTGCTGCTGATCCCAGCAGGAATCTCTCTTTCCCACTGACAACCATCTTATAAGGGTTTTTTTAGGTGCAATTCATATAATTCATGATCGACTGACACTGGGAGCTAATATTTGACTCTAGATGTCAAGTAGCTGCAGATGTTGCACAGCTTACATAGCACAGTTGTTCTATGCTACATTTATTAACCTCTTAGTCAGATTTGTACTTTCCTCAAAGAATGAAACCAGGGATGTTTGACAAAACCTGTTTTCCATGGGCTGCCACAGACTGTATCTATTAGCATCTTCTAGCTCAGCCTCCCCTTCACTGTGGCTCCTAAAATCTGCATTCTCCTCTGCTCCCAGAGTCTCCCTCAGCTACGAATTCTCTCAAAGTCCCTGTCCCCAAATCCTGATATCCATGATCCCATCATATGGTAGCACATCATCCCCAGCCCCTTGTTTTTCTCTATGCCTTCTTTCCTCTCTTTACCTTGAGCCTGTATCTTTGTGGCACATGTACAATGTTCAGCTGGAGATTAAAAGAAGCATTCCCTAATTCCCTACTTTGTATATATGGAGAAAAAAAGAATGAGTGCACAAATACTTTTTACCTTTCCTTGATGTTCCATGTTGCTTGCATTTCTCCCCTCTATTTGCATTGGTTGCTCCTAATGGGCTTACTTTGGGTAAAGCAATTGCTTGGTTTTCCCTTTCTAATGCTCCTTGATATTGAGGACATGGTGAGGGATGGAGCAGCAGGAAGATCACAGAGGTGTGGTTATCCTGACTTGTGCAAAGATATTGTCACTGGGACAGTTCTCCAACATTTGGCTATGGATCAAGGGCTCTAAACAGTTCCCCACTCAGCTACAGCAGGAAACCCAGCCCACCAGCTACAAGCATTTTGCAGGTCTCTTGTCTGTGTAACATACTCACTGAACTCAAGCTCACTGTAAATAGATTACTGGGTAGCGTTGCTCACCATAGATTTTCTGAATTCCTTGGAGGTCATCCTGGGGCAGTTTGAAGTTGTGTGTTTCCATATACTGGTAGAAAGGAGCCATGATAGCACTGGGATCATTGGAGTGTTCCAGACCCAGGGCATGTCCCAGCTCATGAACTGCAACCAGAAAGAGATCATTCCCTGTGGAAGGAAGGCACAGCCAGGTTAGTCCAAAGCCTGATGCAATTCCAAGCCCACCTGATTATAAAGCAAGCTTTATGAGTGCTTTGCTATCCTATTGCATAGCAGGTCACAGTGCCAGGGCCAGCTCCGGCAGATGGTTTTAGTCCTGAAAGTCTGTGCAGCTTTTACAGTGATTGTCACAGAACGGGCAGGGGGCTACCAGCTCGTGACCACCCATGACCATGAGCATCCTCAGATGAGGCAAAGCAGGCAACTGCCTGGAGTGAAAGGATACCAACTGTAGACTCTTTTGTAGAGAGCTTACAGAAAACAGCCAACAAAACAGGCTGTTCCAACACCACTGCCTCCAAGAGCTGCCAGAGAGGCGAGCGCACTGCTGCTCTTCAATTCAACAAGGGGTCAAGGTGGGAAGGGAGTTTTGCTCTGATCAGAACCACCAAATCCTAGGGGAAATCTGCAAGGCACATAGTGAGACAGAAAGGCTAGAAGACCAGGACTGACAGCCACCATAGAACATGTAGTAACTGTGACAATCCCATCTCCTCTAGCACATGCAGAAACTGTGACAATCCCATCTCCCTCTAGCACATGCTCCTCAACACGTTTTTACTTTGCTGGACTTCTGGCGCTGCCATGTCTGCAGGAGGAGATGAACACAGGTAGCACTATTCTGCAGGAGCCAGAGCCACATAGGGGACGGTTGGGCTGTATCCCAATGGCAGAAGGGAGAAGAAGAAAGGAGGAAAGAAGGGACATGCTCCGGACAAGAAGAGAAAGGGCAGAGGAGCCCTGTCAGGCCCAGAAGCTGGTGGAAGTGCAAAGCAGGAGTACCTTCAACTCTGCATTACAGGCATACACTCCTCTTCAATCCCACAGATCAGGGACCCTCATCTCCTTGATCTAGTGTGGTTCCTGGATATCCTACTTCATGAGGGCACCTTGACATGGGAGGTGACACAGGCAATGCTGTGTGAGGGATGAAGACACAGGCAGCAAGGACAGATGTAACAGTCTCCCCATGCCAATAAAATGCTAGAGCCCTCAATTCTGCCTGAATTGGGTTTCTCTGCTTGTTTTGGCAACCAAACCCAAGACACAGGAGAAAACAGCTGGCAGTGGTAGCTCAGGAGCTGCTTTGCAGCATCTCCAAACAGCGAGTCGCCAAATTGCACTTATCTTAAAGATACTAAAGTTCAGTTTTGTGGAAACAGCTGAGCAATTCTTAGGACAGGAGTTACAACAGTGATTCACATACAACTATCTCTACTTTTTAAATACTTATTTCTTCATTATTACCCACAAAAACATGTGTACATAGGTTCAGGTCTGCAAGTCTCCTCAACAGAGTGCTTTGACAGCATCTCAAGATACCTGAAGTCAGTAACAAACAGTGCTCAACTGGTCATACATACCACACCATGATTAAATGGTCTAAATATTTGAGTTGAAGGGTGTAAATATCCATATATGCAAGCTATGTTAAAAAACACAAATGCATTTCAAATACATGTTCAAATACAAGTGTCACAAACTATAAGTGGGCTAAAATTTAGCCATAAATGTATTAAAATTTCAGAATTTCTGTATTTGGGAAATCCAAGTAGGGATTTCCTTATTTTTTCTCATCTGGTGCTGAAAACTTTGGTGTATACAGATCAAGTAAATAAAATGTCCAACAGCATAGTATAAAACACATTAAGCATGAAGCTCCTCCAATACTCAAAGCTGCGGTTGCTTCGCATTTCAAGCCTTTGCTGAAAGGCAGTAGAAGGCAGTAAAAGGCACCAGCAGATACAGCTCCCTCTCCTTCTTCCCCTGCCCTGGCCAAAAACGCCTCACCACTGTGTCAGCCCCTCATCTTTTTTTCTTCTAGCCTTATCTGAAACATATCCATCGTTCTCTTCCTTCCAGCTTGCCCATGTCACCTGACTTCTCCACCCTACTACATAAAGGGTCCCAAGTCCGAAAGCAGTTCAGTCATTCTCAGGGTGCAAGCGGACAACACACATTTCATGGGAAGAGGAGAGAGGAGAAAAAAAATCCAACACCCTTTTGTAAGCACAGAATGCTCAAAAACCCACCTCTAGATTTATCATTCTATTTCTCTTGAGGGATCAGTTCCCTGCAGAGGTTTTATTGCAACAACACCAAGAACACTGTAGTCAGATAAACAGATTTACATATATCTGTGTCATATACCGCATCCCTCATGCTTCAATTTTTGTTTTGTGCTGGAAAAATGGCTGTTGAATCAGGAAACAGACATCTTGAGAAAGGCTTTCTTTGTGAAACTGCTAGCACATGCCTTCATGTACAGTTTCATTCGTTTTAATTATGAAAATCTATACAAAACCCTTTTCCTTACTTTCCTAAGTCACTGCACAATAGCATACCCAATTGCCATTCAATGCACTTCACCACCTATCATTTACAGTAATAGGTCACAGCAATACTGTTACAGCAATGTTGTAATATTACTATCAGTATTTATCCCTGAACATAACACCTATAAATATAGCTGCAGACTCTTGTAGAGCACCTAACACAGTGGACTGTAAATCCAGTACAGAGCTTCTAAGACCACAGAAGTACACATAATATTGTGTACCTGATAAATAACAGAAAAGCAACACTGAATCTCTGATCTTTGTCATATTAGTTCTATACTTTATGAACTGTACCATCATGCTAACACATCAATGTATTGCAGTTTACTCAGACATAACTAAAAAGACATATGAAGTTTAAATTTTGAGATTTTATTAAAGAATTATACTGAAGAAGTCCGATCATTGGCTGTGACAATAGCAGGCCTAGGGTAATTACAGAAAAGATGGTGTGAACTAAGCATGCTTAAAATATACTAAAACAATTCCTTCCTCTCCAACAGCCACGTAGGGGCAACTGTTTCCCAAGCACAACTTAAAGAAGCTTTAGGGCTACTCTAAGCTATGCCTTGGTTTTTGCATCTTCAGACCTCATAGATCTGAATCACCAAATAGAAGATCATCTGATTTGTCTGTACTCCTCCATTCACCTCCAAAACATGCTCTGCTCAAGAAAAGCTTTTCAATCTTCGAAAGACGCTGAAGAAGTGGCGATAGTGCTCTTCCATTTGTTTGCATTTGAATGAGATGTGGAAAACAGCTTTTCTACCTAGAAAAGAATACACATGTTAAAAAGAAATATAGATTTCATTTATTCATAAATGGTTACTGTTATAAATGTAGCAATTCGTATGATGCATCTTACAGACTTCATGAAAAACTCTTAAGAGTGCTTTAAAAAGGTTCATTGGAGAATGAAGAATACATGATATGCTCGCTAGCTTGTTAGCCACACTAACAAACTGATCTCCATGAGACCAAGTGACCACAAAAGGACGAAGACCTCCAGAACCCCATTACACTACCAATCACCATCAAAGATGGGTAGTTTGCCTTACTGTCCTCAAAGGGACAGTGTGCAAACTAGGTGTCCTGGGTTCAGCAGTAGCAGTAATTTTTTCTCCTTCTTAGTAGCTGGTGCAGTGCTGTGTTTTTGACTTTCAGCCTGAGAACAGCGCTGATAACACCAATGTTTTTAGTTGCTGCTCAGTAATGTCTGCACTGACCAAGGACTTTCTGAGTCTCATGCTCTACCAGGGACAAGGGGAAGCCAGGAGGAAGCAAAGACAGGACACCTGACCCAAACTAGCCAAAGAGGTATTCCATACCACAGCACGTCATGCCCACTATATAAACCGGGGCAGTCACCTGGAAGGGTGAGATCACTGCTCGGTCAGGATGTATATAGGGCAGCAGGTGGTGAGCGGCTGTATTCTCTTCTCTTGTCATTTCCCTTATCATTCTTATTACTGGTGGCAACAGCAGTGGTTTGTGTTATACCTTAGTTACTGGACTGCTCTTATCTCAACCCATGGGAGTTACATTCTCTACATTCTCCTCCCAGTCGCTGGGGGGCGGGGGGTGGTGGTGTGTGTGTGTGTGTGAGAGAGAAACTGCATGGTTTTCTGAGTTACAGCTGGGCTTAAACCATGACACTAGGCCTGCTATCCATATTACAGACCTGATTCACATTGCAAGCTGTGCTTTATCTGCCATGGCCATGAATATGAGGGCTATCTGTTGTAGAAATTCACAATAAAAATATAAAGTATTTTTCTGGAATGGTGAGACCAAAACTGCCTGAGTGATGTGGAAGCAAAAGTGGGCAGCCAGAGAGAGGGGAAGTCGTGACTGCTTCAGCTGGCTGAGCAGCCTGACACTCAGTGGAATAAGAGTTTTCAGTTGAAAAATGTTCCCCTATCTTTCACAAGTGTAGGTTGTAATTCAATAATTCAATATCAAAGAACTTCCAATCCCAAAATGAAAACTCATATTTGTCTGTATTAGCATATCATTCCCTAATTTGGTAGAACAGATGGTAAAGACAAGAAAATTCTCATAAAACTATGGAAAATGTAGATATGACTTTCATTCCATCACTCTTGAAAAGAACTTAGTCTGCTAGCTTTGTTTTAAAAGTATTTAAATACAGCAAAGTCTACAGACAGAATGGAATGCTTGACCCAGATGTGGTGCAACCCAAAGGTAACCACAGAAAAGATTTGGAAACAGTCTGAAGGCTGGCCTAGTGTGTTCCAAAGAGGTCCTGGCATAGGCAGTGTGGATACAAACTACTCTGCACTACTTGGGATTCTTTTTTGCCAGTTCAGTTGCAATTATATTTAACTCCTGGTGTTGGCAACAGAGAAAGTACTGTTCTGGAAGCTCTGACAGCTGCCCCTTGCCACACAGAGGGTGTTTTCTGTCTAGGACAGGAGACTTCCTGTCTTTGTTCTCCCCTGATACAGAAGGCTCCTCATGAGACTGTAAAGACTGAACAGGACTAAGAACTAAGAGAACTGGGATGGATGAGACATCCCCCCCTCAAAGTGGTATCCTTGGTGGATTTAGGTCAAGAATGCAAATTAAACTGTCTGCAAATCCTGTGCTCTTTTTTTATCTCCTATTTCTGAAGAAAATGAGTTTAAACAACTCCCAAGTTTGCTGCTTTGCTGCATTTTGGCTTGCTTCACATCCTCTATTTCTTCTTTATAAAGGAAAACAGGAAGGCTCACCTTGATTCTCATGACCTGCACTTTAACAGTTGTTTTTTTTCTTCTTTTTTAAGGAAATGACACATAATTTTGATCCTTACTGGTTCCTCCCTATGAATTGCAGAGTATCTCATTCTCTGTGGAAAAAAGTAAAATATTTTACTTTTATCATACAGAAATCAATAGGATCCCAACTACCTACAGAACTGTCTTCATACTCTGTGCATTAAATGATTACTGACAAAAGCAGTAATTTTCTGTATAGAACTCTCTGAACATCAGGTGTAGTTACAAGTCCATTGCTTTCAAAATGGAATTTACAGATAACCCTTATTAATGAATTCCAGCAATTTATTAATGAAACGACAGCCAGCACTGCCAATCCTGCAAAAGGTAAAAATCCAGACTGCCCCAGCACAGCCCTACTGTAATGTCACTTCTAGGTTTGTATAATAACAGCACATACAACAAAGAAAGCACTACTTACAGAGACGATATCTGGTAGCGAAGGGTAAGAATTTGAAGCCGGGAGCCTTCCACATGTGCTGGTGGCTTCTCTCTTCACTGTACTTTTGTAGAGAATTTTAATTTGCAAGCTCTCCCTTTACAGCCTTCTATGTTGAGACTGACATGGCAGGGCTGTAAGCTCAGTGCTGCTGATTTAAGCTGCCTGATTTGATTTCTTTTTACTGTGGTTGAAGCCATGTGGCCATGGCTGAAATCAAACATGGTCCTGAAACCATGTATCTATTTGCTTGCTCAAGTTTGGTTCAACATTAGCATATGAAGTTTAGAGAACCCTGGCTTATGGGAAAAAGTCTCTCTGAGCAGTTACAGGAAGAAACCAATGTTTCATGTATGATACCTGTAACATACAATGTTAAGGAGATATGTTCTAGAGACTACAGAACTGACCTTCAATGAACAAAAGTAATGACCAACAGTATGTTCTGGTGAATTGCCATAAAAAGGCCAGATAAAATAAACTGAAATTTTAACATAATTTATGCTCCACTTGACTCCAAACATCTATACAGAAGTCATTCAGACAACAGGTCTTCCTCATGAAACGACACGTAACTTCAAAGCAGCTCTGATTTTTGTTCTGAAAAATACTGATGCTCATTATCAACAAGAGTGTCAGAAGCCTGAAAAATAATGCTGGATTCAAAATGCCGTTTATTAGAGCACAACTTTTTAGCTGTGGAGATGTTCTGTACCTGAGAAATCAGAGAAAGAAAATTAAAAATGTATTTAACAGCCAAATAGCGCAAAGATTATATGTGCACTACACTGAGTACACACACTCTGTCAAATTACTCACTATATTGTTACTTTACAGATTGCCTTTGCTGCCTCCAGAATTTCCATAGAAAATGAACATGGAAAAAAGTGGTAAAATAAGACAGAAATGAGATAGAAAGCAAGGCAAAATTCAGAGGGAACAGCAATTAATTCAAGAGAAAAGACTACCAGGTTCTGGCAATACACTATGGTACAGGGTCTGAGGGAAGCTGAACCTTCTTGAATCATTTACTGCACCTGACAAATCAGGTAAGTGGGTTGTAAGTCGATAGTAGAGTCAACCTAGAAAAGTGGATACAAAGGAAAAAAGGAGCAGCTGGATACTATTCATTCCTCTGAATCCCCTCCCTCCACCTAAAACATCATGATTGAAATCACACAGGCACAGGCTTTGCTGCCTATGCTGAGCAACTTCCACCAGCAGTGGTGAGTCTTGAGACGGACAGATTAAAGTTTACTTGGCTGTTTCTACAGCACATTTCAAGTAAAAAAAGCCCAAGACTTGGAGAAAGTAGAGCAAAAATTTCTGGTGTCCCTTCTGGTAATACAAGCAAATGGGATACTGAAACTGCCTGCACTGATATGTAACTCCATGGCCAAACGCTGTGCCACCTGGCCTGTGAGTAGCTACACACAAATAGGTACACACAATATACCGCTGAAAGACAGTGACTTCAAAAATGGATTCAATTGTCTCCAAGTGCCCATACATTGAAGCCAAATGAGACAGAGCCACTGCTGCTACAAGTCTGGAATAAGCTAAAGGCCAAGAGCTTCTTTTATTTCTATTGAGGAGCTCCTTCCAGGAGAAACATGAGGTAAGTCCCCACAGCTGTGACCATGCCAGTAGCTCCTCAGTGTGCGGTTGCATAGATGATTTATCTCTAGCTGTAAAACCACACTCCTTTTTAAGCAGCATCCTGTTTGCCGCATCACCTTCCAAATTCCACTATTCTGCTTCATGCTTCCAGCTGCTCCCATTGACATTCTCATTTGAAAAGTCAACAAATGAATTCCGTATCCCATGATTCCAGTTAATAAGGACTGCTCCAGGAGCAAAAATTCCTACCTGGTTTTGCACGTCCTCATTAAAATATTATCTAAATTTACCTTCCACAGCTTGCTTATGGAAATATCAGACAATTAAGATCATAAATCAACAATTATGAATTGAAAGCACAGCATTACTTGGCTAAAGGAACTGAATCCATGAGTAGAACTGCAACTAGTATCCAGAGGGAAGGAAACTGCATTCACTTTGAAAGCCTACACAGGTTCACTCTTCACAGCAGAAGATAACAGAAATGTTGGTGCAAGTGCCCTACTACCACAGTCTCAGAGAGACAACCGACAGAATCATAGCTATCGTGATTATATTAATGTGTGCTGTCCACAAGAGGCAAAATCAGCTTAATAATAGCAATCATGCAGAATGATGAATATATAAATCCCAACTATCCAGTAACTGGTGTGATAAAATTGCTAATAAACCCCAGTGGGTTACCACAAGATATCTTTACAAGGTAGAAGCTTTCATCAACATGATACATCCCATTCTCCATGTACAAATCAGTTTTCATCGAAAGATCAGTTCAAATCATTCTTCCCTTTTTCTGGCAGGAGGAGGCTTCATGGGGTATCTTTCACTTTTATCCATGTAATAAACTGCACTGCTGGTGAAGACTCCACAACAGATCTTCTGTGGGGTGGCAGCTGCATCTAAACATGGGCCTACTGAAATTCTACAGTAACACAGTAGGACAAATGCAGACCTACAAAAGCAAAGCTTTAGGTCTTACTAGTTTGTAATGAAAGCCTATGGACTAAATAGATCAGGCAAGTATTGAGGACCTATGGTGCCAGTATCAGCATCCTCCTCTGCTGACCAGAGATTTACCTTTACAATTGTGGCATGGCAGAATGCTTTGAGGCACACTATTCATACTTCCCCTGCAATTGATACACATTCTTGTCAGGAATGGAATGTTTCATATGGTTATATTTTACAGGTTGAAGTAAAGATACTAGTGTTACTTCATGGCTATTTTAAGGTTTCTATAATCATTGAACAGATGCTGAAAGGCCAAAACAGTTCCTTTTCTGCACGTGAATAAATGAGAGCTTTGCTACTGATCTGCTGGTAAGGTATTTTTATTCTTTCATTCAGCAATTTCTTCAGTTCCAGACTGAACATCTCCATAGCCTCAAAATATCTATCATTAAGGACAAGCAAAACCTTGATTTGAAGATACTTCCTGTTAAAAAGGCAACACTGTCCTCACTAATACCTTACTGCAGTGAAAAAAAGGCAGTGAACAGAGGAAACCTCTGACCAAGAAGAAACTCTTTAAGATCTGCTAACAACATGTCAAGTAAAACATCAGAGGTGAGAACCTTGAGCTAGTAGGAACTCCAATGACAAAGCATAGTGAAACAGAAGGAAAAACCCTCCTAAAAGGCCCTGGATCATCCAATGAGGAGACAGGGCATTTTCACATATGCATACCAAGGCTAAGAACAAAGGCAGAACCAAATTCCTTGCATTTTAACATGCACATCTATAATGCTCTGACTACAGGCTTATCCTGTCATCCTCAACACAGGACATTCCCTATCATCAGCGCTCTCCCAGGTGAACAGAACAAATACGATCCCACCATTCTCAACATCCTCACTGGTGACTTTTAAAGGAGGTTTTCTAGTATCAGTGCTGCCCAATTCATGTAGCTCAGTTATTTGAAAATACACAAATGATATTTATCTTCCCAAATAGCAATTTCAACTCTTCTATCAATTTTCACACTCAGAGTGCCCACCAACCCCACAAATACCAATTACATGCATTTTGAGGACACGACTCATGACAGTCACTCAGCACACCAGGGAAGTACATTATGTTTTTGAAAGAGTCCCATGAATACTGCATAAGAAGTAGCTCTCATAGAAACACTCATTTGCTCCCAAACAACATCCTAAAAACTATTAAAAATAACTCAAAAAAGTGATAATCAAAGAATCTATGTTAGAATATTGTACCCAGTAGAAAGTTTTCCCCAAAGCAATCCCTACCATTCTTTAAGCTGCCTCCCAGACTTGCTAATCATCAGAAGGAAGCTTCTTGTGTGGAAAAAGAGAAAAACTTGTACAACTTGTCAAAACTTTCCTGTAAGGACCTTGCTTCTATCCCAGACACCAGCACTCCCAGGTCTCATATATGAGCTTCTCCAGGAAGTCACATCCAGCACACAAGCCACCTTCACACCCCATAGTTGAGATCAAATAACTACTGATACCAGACTGAACTCAACAGACCACTGATACAGCACAAACACATCCTACTGCTGCAAAAGCAGTTATCACAAGGTAATCACATGGTCTCTGATTGCCAACACTGAGCCTCAAGAGAAACCTACAAACTGCCCTCCAGCCACAAACCTAGGAATAAAAATTAGTTAACATTCAAGATAGCAAGACACTGCTTCTCTGCCACACCATAATCTCCCACACTCTCCACACTTTCCCCTCTTCACATTCCATAGGCTGCAACCTCTTTCTTTCTTTGCCTATGTTTAAACACGCCAGGAAACATTACTTCTCTTAACCTGATAAGACAAATATAACATTTATACTTCCCTGCAGATAAGCATTCCCACATTGAACTTGACAGTTCCGCTACCTTTCAAAGATGCTCTGATAGATACTGAGGGATCTTCTCGATGTGCATTCCATTCTGAAAGAAAGCTGTCACTTTTAGGTCAGGCCTGAAGGCGGCTTGCATGCCTGAAAGCTTTTCTCTTCAAACTACAATTAAAGACATTACCTCTGCATATGTCCTTAGATGTCATAGCCACAACAATGCTACTATGTTTTTATACAGTTTAAAAATCAAGCCAGATTTACATTCCAAGTGCACTTCTAACCCTTATAAAATGTTTCAGATTCTGATTTTAATTTCCTAAAGGTTTAAAGCCACAATATCCTTCCCAGATCATTAAGACTGCAGAAACTGGAGGGATAGCTTATGAGGCCACTGTAAAACTCTGGTTTTCCAACCTAAACTTTATAAGCCGTCACTATCCTCAATCAAAGGTTTGAAAAGAGATTAGAAAGTGCTCACTGCCATTAGAGAGAAAGATAAACTAGAAAGATGCAGAATTGCTTAATATGGTAAGAACAGTAGTCCTTAACAAACCAGCCAGCCCAAACCTCTGGTGGACAAATTATTACCATACTTGGACTGTAAGAAAACAAACATGGATCAAAAGGACTTGACATTCAAACGTCTTCACCCTCTTAACCTTCTATTCAACATCACCCAACTCTAATTGCTCTTTTTAATTATTCCATGAGCTACAGCATTTACACGCTCTTGTTCACCTTTTGCCTCCCAGAGCCAAGGTTTCTGTAGCAACTATGGACCAAATCTTGAGAGAAGTAAAAAGCCAGCAGAGACACACTCCTGTTCCTTCCTCAGCATTCACACATGTGCAGAGAGGCATACAGAGTCACAAACTTACTAATAAAGTTCTTGACCCATTTAAGATAGAATACATGTTTTAAAAAACATCTGAACCATTGTACAGGAGGTGAAAGCTCCACTACCCAAGTATTTTCTAGTGGAACGCCTGTCAGTGTGTCTACATTCAACTTATCCTTGTTTTGAAAAGCAACCTATGCTCTTACCATCATGATTAGAATTCCCCAGGGTCCACGGCTCATCTGAATCGAAGTGAGTATCTCCTCCTATTCCTGGTCCAGGAAAGTAAGCATGAGCTAGGAATCCACCTTCTCCATCAAACGGAGAACTATCTCCATGGAAACCAGAAGCAAAAAATATCATAATATCTGCCTCCTTTCTGTCATTTTTAATTTCATGGTAAGGGACCTCTTCAAAGGTAAGCGGTGTCACTCTCTGCCAAACATCAAAGGCCTGACGAATGGCTCTCCTTGTATCAATCTCTCCAACTTTGGGGGTATAGTTGTGTACACTGTGTGAATGAGAAAAAAGGGCTGTTTAAATTTGCAGAATACATCACAGACTTAATATAATTCCAATAAATAGCCACATCTACACACTTCCAATGGGTCTTTACTTTTACAGACACTGCTTTGTGCACAAAAAGTTTTGCTGCCACAAATAAGTTTTGTTACCCACAGAGCAACAATCCTGATCTGAAGACTACACTTATTAATGAGAATCTTCCCAATACTTGGGTTGATCTCACATCGCCTCCTAAAAACCTGACAATCTTTCAAATCCTGGTGCAGACAGCCAAGTAACCTAGTTTAAAAATGTACATTACTTCAGATTTTGTCTGAAATTATCATGGAACCCAGTGTATGAATGAGCTTTAAGGTCCCTTCCAACCCAAACCATTCTGAGATTCTATGAATATGAAATATCTGCCATGGAAACAACTTTCAGTCTTTAATGAAACTGTCTCAACTTACTATAATGACTGACAGATGAAGATAGTGCAATACATTCAGTGGTAAAACAGAACATCTATCGCTTGACTGGCACACTACAAATACTGAGAGTGGGAAGTTAAACAACTAGCAGTTTGACAATGGCAGAAGCGAAGCCATCTGCCAACCTGCTTCCTGAGCTAATGAGCACACTGACGATATGCTTTATTTCTGTGATTATACTCCAATTTTCCCTAAGGCCCAGAACAGGTTAGAAGCAGGATCTAACTCTCAAATCTCCACATACACAAGGAGTACCTTTACAGTTTAAGGGAATGATTACTGGAGGAAGCTTTGAACAAGTCCCTCCTCCCAGCCTCTGCAGCCCTCAACTGTTACTTGAAGAATTCTCTTCCTCCTTGCTCATAGCTCTTGACAGAAGCAATAGAGTGCCCTGGGCCCTGATTCTCTTTCCCTTCACACCATCATCTCTTCCTACACATTCTGGCACCTTTCCCGTGCTGGTCACTCATATTTCTCCCTCCTCACCACATACTTCCTTTCTGTCATAGCCTTGCTCACCAATATCTTCTCCTTAATGCCTACACTCCTCATTTTTACTCTTCTGCAAACTCCTTTCCCCCTTCCAAAAACAAAAAGCTACACTTTCACCTCAGGGGAAGGCTAATTTTATTTAAGCTATATTCTTATTGTCAGCAACTTCCATTGGTACCATTCAGTAATTGCCTGTCAAACACTAAAGGTCTAAATGACAAACAAAACACATCTCTGGGAAACAACCCTCATTACGTAACACTCACTTGATATCTGTAGCCCCCTTCAGCACACTGCCTCAGCAGATCTAAGTCTAGACAAAAGCAAGAGTTGCACCACATGAGCAAGAGTAAAACCTCTGCAAAAATAAATATTCAGGAATAAGTTGTAAATTATTAGAGGGAGAAAGTATCACACCTTTAGACAATGATGTTCCTTCTGCTTTAATGGGTTGTTGAAGACACATAATCTATGAGCTAGATCCTTTGAGTTCTAAGGGAACAGAATGGGGCTTATCAGGATTTTCCTGCCAAAATTACACACTGGGTGACTGGGATTTAGGCATCTGTATGATCAGTTATTTTCTATTTGAGAATAGACTCTGCAGTTACTCCAGTGCTGTGAAAGTGCTCTCCTCCACCATGTTGCCAGAATGAAAGCCTCAACTAGGTCTTACAGGGAAACTCCAGGATTTAAAAGCACTTACAAAATTTGCAAACCAAAGTAGCACAGAACATTTTTTCCCCCAAACAAAAAGGGGTAGGGAATGGACTATACCTGTAGGTTATATGCTTCTGCCTCCACTTTTGTCCAGTTAGTGCATACCGCTTTTTCCTCCGGCTACGGCGGAGGTGG
This sequence comes from Forpus xanthops, assembly GCA_032466535.1. Lineage (NCBI taxonomy): Eukaryota > Metazoa > Chordata > Aves > Psittaciformes > Psittacidae > Forpus > Forpus xanthops. The sequence goes on along the minus strand of JASSUY010031340.1, from coordinate 10,803 downwards.
GGATGATCCGGAACTCCGCATCGAGGCTTCTTCATCCACCTGCAACAGAAAAGAAGGAAAGAAAAAGCAAGTTAACAAGGAGTCTGGAACAGACTCGAAAGAATTCAGGGATGACTGGAAGACCTCTGAGGGATGCCCAATGCAGACAGCAGAACAGCTCAGTCTTCCCTCTCTCAGGCTCACCCTCTCTGCACAGAGCTGTACACCCCCCTCCCCACCCTCTGCTGGCAATCCACACACCTCAGCATAACAAAAGAGATTAATTTTTCCTTCTGGAAAACAGATCAGGCAATCGGATACCAGATCAGGTAGCTTTTATGCTTAACAGGAGCTTAATGATGATAATGCCATAAAAGAGATCCAGATTAAAACTATATGTGTGTGTGCACTGGGATCAAACTCACCTAACACCTCTTCTATCCTCTCTCTGTTAAAGTGCTCCTGCCCCAGTAAGAAACCCCTCAATTCATAACTTACTAGATAAGATTGAACAAGTACTAACACAACACTCAGATAAGACTAAGGCTTTCACCTGTAACAACCAGAACAGATCGACCACAGCACCAATTCTGTTAGGTCTTCTCACACAATCCTTAACTCTTTTGACGTTGCTCATGATGTAGGAAATTCTTGCCTCTATGGCCAGGTAGCCTGGAAGAGCAAAGAAAGCTGTCCCTTGCACAGGGATCCATACACTCTTATCAGAGATGTCAGGTCCTCTCCCCTGCTTCCCCTACCTCCAGTCTTAACAGACTTTTTGCTTATTTCTTGTACCACCTGGAAGGAGTCAAACACTGGCTGTCCAGGGAACTGGTACAGCCTCCATCCTTGGAGGTATTCCAAACCCTACTGGACATGGTCCTGGGCAACTTGCTCTAGCTGTCCCTGTTTGAGCAGGGGATTGGAGCAGATGGTCTCAAGAGGTTCCTTCCAACCTGAATGGTTTTCTGACAAGGAGAAACAGACTACCCCAGAACACTGTCTCACTTGCTGGTATGGGTACACTCCAGAGAAGGCAGAAGTGGCTTATGGAGGAAAAAATCTGCCCATCACTGCACGTGGCAGCAGGGGAAAAAGGAGACAGAAACAGGAACAGAGGAACTACAGACCTTCAAGGTCCCAGCAGAGCAACCTTCTGTCCCAGACACATTCTTCAGGGTTCTACAATGCAACCCAGGACAGGAGACCAGAGCCCAAGAATAACACAAGCAGTCTCCGACCATAGCCCTCTGGCACTGCCCTCAGCCTCCTGTGTGGCTGCTGCTGCGGACCTTGCCACTGCCATTCCTCAGGTGTTTTATGCATTTGATCCACTCATTCTGATGGCAAAGACAAGTGTCCACTGTGACACAACACCTTAAGAACACACTGCAGGCATGGGATCCAGAAACATGCCACTGTCTGGTCACACAAGAAGAGCATCATAGCCCATCCTGGCAGATTTCTCACACAAGACACTGAATTCTCTCCCCTCTCCTCAGCAAGACTTCCCCCACATCCCTGGCCACCCGGGGAACAACTTTTGGCTCTCAAATGCAGACATTCCTTCATCAACTGCAGCACTCTAGCACTAGGTAGTCCATGTCTGCCCACACATCTGAGGCTAAACTATGTACATCTCTACCAAGATTATTAGCCTGACACCTTCAGGAAGGGGGTGTCTTCCTTTCACCAGTAAATGCTTTGCAAGACTTCTGTCTGGGACACCTTTTAAATACAAACCAAACAGACATTTTGCTTTGTACAGCCTCACAAGAACATTTTTTCACAGCACACGTACCTGCTCCCTGTTCAGCAGACCTTTCCTTAGTCCACTTCCTATATGTAAAAACAAATCTCAGTGCAGTCATTTGTCATCTTCTCCCCACCAAGAACAGAGCAAATGAGAGCTATTATACATATTGTACTGTACCTGACAAGAGCCCAAGCTGTGTATGTGAAGCTGGCATGGATTTTCCCCACTTACAGGAGCGTACATTTATCAGTACAGTACGTCTTTCAGAAATCTAAGCAACCTGCAGAAATCAGATCTGTCTTGCCCACACAACTGCTGCCACCTTCAAAGAAAAGTGGTACATCTAAGGTTTGCTTTTAGAAAAGCCACATTAATTCAACTTCAATACCCTGTGTTTTTCCAAGTGTCCTTTATTTGTGTTCTTCTGCATTGCTTCTACCACTTTGCTAGAGAGATGTCAGGCTTACTGTAGCTTGTATCCTCCTAGGTATTTCCTATCAAGCTGAGAATGTTTCTCTGGATCAGTTCCCTGATTCAACTTACTTCCCAGACACACAGGCCCATGTCTAATCACAGGCAAGGGTACAAGTCCAGCCATCTTTTCTTTTCTCAGCAGGGCAGATCTATGGCAAAATAATCACTAAGCTGTAGTTTGCTGCCACTGATCTTCTTTAGAGGAGCCTTTTGAGCACCATTCTCTATTGAGCAGTCTGGATAACCCTTTCTGTGTTCCAAGGCATTTGTCAAAACACATCACATCAGAAACAACACAATTACTTGAAGCAGGATTCAGACTTGGACTTGTGGTTACACTCTGTTCTGCATCCTGAAGTGAGGGACACACAAAACAGGTTCAAGACAAAGCAGATTACATTTCCAATACAAGACTATTTCTTGATTCCCTCCAGGCCATGAGATTGATTACAATGAACACAACAGTAACCACTTCAGTTAGGTGCCATCGTGCCTTCTTTCCCAGCATGCTCCCAGGACTACATCCTTGCCTAGCTGCTGAGCAAAATTACAACTCAACCTACCAGCTGCAGGGTATGAGAAGGCCATGTCACACACTGTCATCCACTCTCCTTACAGAAAACTACATAACTCAACCTCCTACCTCAAGGCAGTCCCACTGCCAAATGGACCTCCACCCCACCTTCCTTTTGCGTATCAGTAAAGAACACCAATGGCGATGTTCCTTCCCATTTCCCCCTCCCACTGGCAGCGCTTGCATGGTAACTTTCATACACTTGGTTACCAGTCTTGGAAGAAAGAGCAAGCTAGGGGTTTGGAGGCATGCGGGGAAGAAACGAAAAACTGTAGGCTCCCATAATAAGAGTAAACAGAACATGCAGAGCTCGCTCCCTAACAAATAAACCACAAAAAATAATAACTTCACACCCTGATTCTGAAGTGACTTTCAAGGGGTAGAACTTAGGGCACTGACAGAAGTGAGAAAAATTTGTAACTACAATTACCAAAACTTATAACAGAGACTGAAATAACAGTTCAGCAAATGTCTGAGTAATTCAGAGCTCTCAGAGCCAGCCTACCTTGTCAGCTCTTCTCCTTTTGCTCAGCTTCCATAACCAGGTCTGAGAAGTGACACCCAACAAGGCCCAGCCAGCCATGCCCCTCTAACTCAAACTAGAAGCACATTGCTAAGAGGAATTAGGACCTTACTTTCCTTTCATGGAATTTCCAGGTAGGCTCTCCTGCTCCACCGTGCCAAGCAAAACATGGACATACTGATTCAGGACAGATGGAGGAGAATAACCTCACACCTGCAAAGCACACTTGTTTCTCACTGCGCCTGAGGGTTCAAGCCTTTGGAGACTTGAATTTCAGAAGAGGGGAACCATCCTCCCTCATCAGCCTTTGGGTGTTCATGCATCAAATCAACCCCTGCCCACATACAAATTCACTAAAACATGGGCAACATCTTCCTTTCCTCCAGAAAAATACTTTCACTTACTAAAGCAGGGACTCCCACGTGCAGTTTGCTCCCTTCCCTTGTCACTCAAAGGGTAGCAGAAGCAGCTCCCTAACTTTCCAAACTAGCATCCCAATATCTTAGCCTCTTCTTCCCCCATCCCCTTCCACCTCATAAGCATCCTGACTGCTAGCTTCTACACACCAACTGCAAATACACAACCTTGCTTTCTGGCTCTATTTCAGCATTCACTTACAAACTGTGTTACTGATGGCAGAGATATCAGATGGAAAATCCCCACCTTTAAAATGCATCTCATTTTCAACTCATTTGAACTGCAAAGCAACAGGATTTTCTCTATCCCTCAAGGGAGAACAAGGAGCTTTTCCTGTGATCTAAAAGAGGGAACATTACATTCACCGGAGAGGCACTCCCAGTCCAGGATGATCCTTTCCTGCCTAATTCACTCATTTATCCTGTTTCTCCCTCTTGTAGTCTGGAAGGCATAAAACCAAACCCCTTTGTTCTTCACAGTATTTGCTTACTTTGTGTCCCTTTCTTTTTTGTTACCATGTCCCTTTTGCCATCAGAGTGCCACAATGGGGGAGATGAAGAAGTATACAGGGCATGCTCTAAAAGGGTCTGCTAATGCAAAATATTAAACAGCAAAAGAAAAACTCTCAGGCAGGGCTAAGCATATTCTATTATTTGTGTTTTTTTTTTTTTTTGCTCACTATGAGATGCTTCTTTCCCCCAGAAAGCTTTAGTAAGACCATATATATCTGCATCCTCCTTTAGTCAACAGATGCTCCCCAACATCCAACACGCATCCTCAACAGCCAACATATTCAACCAGTACAGAACACCCAGGCATTCAGATGACAAGAAGCCAGTGCAGTAGCAGCAACAAACACTGCTCCATGCCAGAGCACCATTTGCACACCACACTTCACAGTATACATCAAAGAGCAGGCTAAAGGCAACAGCCTTCAAAGAACAAAGTCCCTCCAGCCCTGGTGGTTTAGACCAATGCTTCTGTGCTATCAAATCATCACTCACAAACAATATACAATATACATGGTCAACATACAGCAGAGAACATTTAATGTCCAATAAATGGCAACCATCCACAGCTACATTGTCTTGACAACTCACTTCAGCTCAGACTACAGATAGCCACAAATAGCACCTATGGAGATCCACAACTCCATTTAAGAAATATATTAAAAGCCATTTCTGGAGCCAGATTGGCAACTAAATCTGGACAGAGATGAAAATGAATTAAACCCTTGGTGTTCTTTGCTTTCAGAAGCTCATAGAATTCATGCTTTGCCCATGCATCAGCAATGGACATCTATGCACAAAAGAACATTTAACAAGAACTTCCTCTAACACTCCCAAACAGTAGTGTTGGCAAAGAGAAAAGGTGTTTTCATTACTGACACCTTTTCACAATCAACATTTCTCTTGCTGAGCCAGTCAAATCTATTGCTTTTGAGGACCTCTCACAGCTGGAATAATTACCCAGGCAATATGACAATGCGTTAAGAAAGGGAAAGACAAAATTATCCTACATTAATCTTACTCAATAGTTGTCTGGTCCAAAACTCCTGTTACTGGGATCCCATAAAACTGTTGCATAGTGGCAACTGCAGACTGCACAGCTTTGCCCGATTGCAAGGCTGACATTTGGCTGTCAGATGGAAGTAAGTAGCCGTAAGTTTTTAACCAGCCCTGGAAAAGAAAGAAACAGATGGTAAGATGCCATGGAGTTTTCAACTTAACAGATCAGAACATCTCCTCAAATGAAAAAGTGACAAACTCACTCAAAAAATTCAATCACCTCTCTTTTTTTTTTTTTGGCTAGGTTTGGTAATATCATCTGATCCCCGGGAAGCGCTGAAGACCTAGCTTAACATTAGCTGTCTTGGAAGACAGTGCAGACCTGCCAGTTAAAACAGCATCATCCCTTCTGAGGAACTGGGGCAGACCTAGGTCTTCGGAGCAACAGAAATGCCCAAGATGCTTGGTCCTTGTTCCAAAGGCTTCTTATACACCCTGTCACCTTGCATCACAAGATGGCAAGGTGACAACTCGCTTCCCACTGCAGCATGCTCCCACTAATGCTCTGCCCACCACCTACTGCTGCCTCTGGACCACCGCTCCAAGCAATCAGCTTAACAGCCCTGGGCGATCCCCACAAACACAGCTTCAGCTTTACCCTTGTACGGAGAACAGGAGAATTACTTACATAAAAACCCCACACACCACCACCAAAACCCAACCCCAAAACAAACAACCCACGCTCAGAAAGCTTCCAGGGACTCTGTTTGGATGGACTTTTCCTCTTGTAACAGCAGACATTCAGCAAACTGTCAGAACAGGAAAACAGCCAACTCTTCTCAAGGAGCTTTGTCCCTTTTCCCTGCCTCCCCCCAAAACGCAGCCTTAGATAAAACCACATCAAACTTGTCAAAACACATTTTCAAAAACACACATGAATTTCAGATTCTTTTTCCCCTTTTCTATTCCCTCCCCCTCACTTTGATATCACAAGAAACAAGAACATCACCTTTAAGTGGAACTGTAATAAAACCTGAATGAAGGCTTGCTTTCACAAACCTTTTACCATAACTTTCCTCACATACACCCCAGTGCTGTGCTTCTTTCTTCTGGCCAGTGCTCCATCCCTCCAAGCCAATTCTTAAACGTGGATTACTACAAGATGGACCATGAGGACAATCCACCTGACCCACAGGACACAGCCCCCAACACACAAGCACTGATGGATCACACTGGCAGCCTGAACACTTGGAGCAAAGGGGAGAGAAGAGACATCTTCTCTTAACCTAACAGCAGTGGGAAAGCAGCTCAAGACAGGAGGAGCACAAGAGGGAGAACAATTCCCATTTCATTGTGGCAAGAAGATAACAAAATCCGCTGGGAACAGAGTAATATCCTGTTTCCAAGGTAGAGAATGAAGGTGTATGATGACATTTGGGCTGTGTATGTTAAAGTTCACCAAGTAAATAGCCATACAGAGTATTCAACACAGGTGAAGCCAAGCTACAAAACTGCTTGGAGATTGGACACGTGCTACCGCTGCCCTGGCATCTCGCGTTGGCCTCTGACAAACAGTATGCTGGAACTCTCGGACCTTTGGTCTGACCAAATACACTGTCCTTGAGCAGCAAGGGCAGAGCACGCTACCCAAAACGCTACCCAAACTAAATACCCAGAACGGCTCTGCGCGGGGCTACCTCGCTTTTCCCCTCTTCCTCCCCGCCAGACTCGGACGCGGCAGCGGGGAGGGAAAAAGGACCCCGCGGTGCCCGCACCGCCACGACGCTCCTTCCCCCTGTGGGCTGATGCTCAGGAGCATCCGGAGGGGCCCGGCTGCCTTCGCCTGCCCGCTCCATCCTGCCCAGGAGCAGCCAGAGGAGCCGCCGGCGCCTCCGGCCACCCCAGGGCCGCCCCAGGGCCCGCAGGAGATGCCCGAAGGATTTCGGCGCTGGAGCCGGGCGCGGAGACCCGGGGAGCCGCTGCCCGCCCAGGTCTGCAGCCGGGCCCCGGGCCTCCACAGCGCACAGCCCAGCCCCTCGCGTTCACCTCCCCCGGCCTCAGCTGCGGCACCCCGCGCCACAGAGCAGCACAGCACCTTTCCTCCTCAGCCCCCGCCGGACCCCGGTCCCGCTCCCAGTCCTACCCGTCCGGTACTGGTGTCGGCGGCGGCGCGGAGCAGCGCGCAGAGCAGCGGCAGCAGGGAACCCGCCGCAGTCAG
>JASSUY010031339.1:0-27280 GCA_032466535.1 Forpus xanthops | reverse complement strand
GCAGCGGCCTCCAGGACGGCCTCGGGCAGTTCCCACCGGCCCGACCAGCCCCAGAGCACACCCCACAGCTCCTCCCCGCCGGGTACCGGGTCGGAGGAGCCTGAGGCCTTTCCCCTCCCTCAGCGAGGCCAAGGTTCCCAGCGCCAGGCCGGGTTTTACTCCCCGGTGGCCGCACAGAGCTGTAGGCTCGGGTCGCGGTGCCGGTGCGTTCAGCCGGGGCCGGCAGCACACACAGCAGCACGCCGGCTGTGGCGGTCCCGGGCTTGATGTAACTCTGAAGTAAGCGCAGTGCGAGGCGAAACACCGCCGGTTTTGCAGTGCCCGCACGCTGCTGCGAGTGGAACGGAGATGAAGGCGGCAGGAACACGTGCGGATGAGGCAGTACCCGCGTGAGGCCTACCCTATCCCGCTCCAGGGTATGGATGGCTCAGCAGCGCTATGGCACCGGCCCCTTGCATCGCCTCTCCCTCATCTAACTTCAAACAAGAGGAGGTTTAGTCAGTAAAACAAAAACCGAGTACCACCGGACCCACGTGCACTGGCAGAGGGAGCCTGTTTTAGGAGGTGAGACACAGGAGGACACCAACGACAACACAGTTGTTCTTACTTTATTTCTTTGTTAAAATTAAATATTTCGTGGCTGCCAACAGAGCAAATCGCACCGTGTTCAGATTCCCCTCAACTCTGATGCACAGTCTCCAAAACCAATCAAACAATAGCGTATTCAAAATACTCCTCAGGCTTCGCCCTCCATGGAAGCCCGTGACATTTGCGTTATTAAAGACAGAACTAGAAAAAAATAGGCCCATGACAATGTCTGAAGACGTATTCGCTACATCGTTAGTCCCAACATCCCATTTCTGCTGCTCTTTGAACTCCCAAGTAAGCCACCAGTTCCCCTGTACTACCCTGTCTTGTCACACAAATTACAAGACACTTCAATTTTAGGTATCATGCAAGTCAGTAAAAGAGCTTCTTTCCGAGACACTAACACTGAAGATTTGTTCCCCCCTCCCCAGACGTAAGACCCTTAAACTCTTCTAGAAGTGGCAGTCTTCTCCCTCAGACCCAGTGCAGCTGGCGAAAACAGGTTAAAAAAAGCTACAGAGAGAGAAAAGGGGAAAAAAGAGAAAACAAGAGGATTAGCAAAAAGAGAAAGGCATTCAAAAAGCAGGAGAGAGAGATGCAACACGGAAACAGCTGACAGGAGAGATGGCACCTCCCTGTGGTACCTCTGGTACTTCAAGGAAATCACACAGGTAAAAACCTTCTTTTACATCTCTAAAAAGACATTCTAATAACACAGATGGTCACGCAGAACAGCCAGTGACCTGCAGTAAGGTTAAATCACCCCTTTTAAATAGTTCTTTTAGCAGATAATCTAGAAATCGTAGAATAGTTTGGGTTGGAAGGGACATGAAGCTCATCCAGTTCCAACCCCCTGCCATAGGCAGGGACACCTTCCACTAGAGCAGATTTGTTCAAATCACTGACAGGTTGATACGGATTGGTTTGGGGAGCAGGCCAACAGCCAACAATATGGGAATAAGTAAATATTCAAATTATTTTAACTTGCTTAAAAAAAAACAAAACCAAACCCAAAACAGTCAAGGACTTATGGGAAATAAAATTGTATTCATGGTGAAACAATACCTGAGAAAATGCACTGCAATCACGGGGTTTAACTGCCTTGGCTGCTGGAAATGGAGGGCAGACAGAGCATTGCTGGTTCTGAGCTGCTGCACATGGCGTGCTGGTGCTGTGCACAGCCAGCTGGACTCATGTGCTGCACACACTGTTCACGAGGCCTCTGCAGCACCCAGACCAACCTTTTAGTGACATGCTCAGCACTGATCCCAGCTGGGTCAGAGGTGTGCTTATTGGCTGAAAACCCTGGATCTAAGGAGTTTTGTTGAAGCTATTTGGCAACATACAGCCTGATCTTACACCAGGGTTAGGACATGTGGGTTCACCCACTTACAGTGAACTCAGCCTGCACACAGTGCACAAGGAGCAAGTCTGAAGTGGAAATGAGGATTACACGCTGGTATTCAGGTAGCATGAATTAGCAAAAGAAAAAATACAAGCAAATTAAAACAGATTAAACTAAGGTGGTGTTATTTAATGTCACCAATAAATAAATTCAATCTGCGCTGTTATTTTGCCAGCAAAAATAACTCACAGAACTTATTTTGACATCCCTTATCTATCTGGGTGGAGAGGGACCAGAGAAAGGGGAATCCATTAATTGTAGGGGAAAAAACTAGTAAGATTTAAAGCTGCAGCATCCTAAGCCTCTTTAGAACTGATTTTACATTGTTTAATAAAAGCAATAACCACCAGTACATAGCAAAGCCAAAATCACAACGAGGATATAGGAGAGAGCAAGGGTAACACAGGTCACAGCTGCAATGCTGTCATGTTTTATTAGACCCTCCGATTTAACAAGTAAATGAAGGTCCATTCCAGCCCATTGTATTCAGGGGTAATTACTCAGTACAGAGCCATGGGTTACTGTAAAAGAAGGGCAAAGAAAACAGAAAACAAAAGAAGTAAATGTTAACCAGAATTCACTGTCTTAAGTCTTTATTCAGAACCAAAACTCATCCAGAAATACACAGTGAAGACACCTGCAGGCAAACCACAGTTGCACTTGGCCAGAGTGGACTCCTGGCCCCAGCGAGCAAAACGCCTCCTTTTTAGTGCAAATCTTGCAGTAAAACAAGGCTTTTGCTGAATAGAAAATAAGAGAAGCAACCTGCCAGCACCTGTACACTTCTAAACAGATGCCAAGTAAAAAAAAAAGGCAGTAATTTTTGCATTGAAACCAGAAATGGTTTGGAACACTAAGAAGAAAGTCAAACATCATCGTCTTTCTTCACCAGCACTGGTATGTACAGCAAAGTGACCAGCTTTCCCTGAGATTGGATCCAGGATGTGCATCCAGGCCAGCACACTGAGAGGGAGACAAGGCAAGAGATCCTTCGTGACCCCTGCAGCATTCAGAGAACACTTAGTTGCAGACCGTGGATCCAAGTTTGAGATTCCCCCAAGGCTGGGGACTAGAGGTTTGGACTCAGGCCCATGCCTGTGAAGATGTCAGAAAGTCCTTTAAAACTGAGTCACACAAGGCAGCCCAGGGGGGTAATGAGGTGTTAATGAGGCAAATTAATAAGAGGAGAGGGCAGCCAGTCTCTGGAGACAGCATGTCCCAGCCCAGGGCAGCATCAGTCCCCGGCAGCCACACTCTGCCGCCATGCAGCCCTTGCACATGGAGGAGGAGAGGCAAAGAGCTGAGCAATGAAAAGAGGGGACAGTAGCTCTGCGAGCCTGCTGCTGCCCAAAGGGAGGTGTCAGCAATGAGCATCTCTTGCCAGTTCCATGTAGGCTGTTGCTGAGCTCTTCACAAGAACAACCATAACCCACAACAGCCAACGGTGTGGACTCTTGCTTAAAACAAAATGGTGAGCGCAGGAAGGGAGCAATGAGTAAAGGTGAGCAAACAGGCACAATGGCATAGCTGCGTGTTAACCAAATGTGGGGGCATTCGCTTCTGGTGTGAAGGGAAAGGTTCTACAGGAAACCCGAACTGAAAATGAAAGAAAAAGGCAGATTAATGGTTTTACGGATTAATGACAAAAAAAAAAAACCAAAAAAAAAAAACACAAACAAAACAAGAATATAAATGTTTCCTAACACACAAAAAGAAATGTTGCTAAGTGTTAGTAAGGTTTAATCCGATTACAAAACATGCTTTATGCAGACACACACATGCACACACACTCAACAATGGAATGAACCAAATTTATCTTCTAAAACAATCGTTTCACGGTTTTGCAAGCTACAGGACACATCAACTGTGCCCTTCTTGTATCCTTGCAAAACAGTGGAGCCCTGCAATACTTTATGGATCAATACGGAGAGTATTTTTCTGAATGCTAGAAAAGTACCATATATACATATTTAATTTAGCGATGACAAATGCTCATTGAAAAGGCACTGTCTGCATTTGTATACTAGGAACAAAGAACTTAATTTGATTTAAAGCCCAGCACACAACAGCGTACAGTTCTGAGGACTGCCAAAAGCAATCCAAAACCAACAAAACTCAGTAATGTTCACTCTAATTGCACTTTAGCTGTGCCTGCATGCTCGGCAGCAGAATGAACACTGTTATTCTTTGAGCTTATTTTTCCACATTCAGAGCCTGATAAGCAGAGAATTGTTCTTTTCATTGTTCCACAGTTACTGTTGGCAGCAGAGACATTCATTCAACCAGACTGTTCAAGACAACTGTAAGCTACAGTTCGAGCCCATGCTTCTGAATCTCTTCTGTTAAGTGGAACATCCCATTGAAGTTAAATTCAAATGCCTTTCACTGACACCATAATGTTTACTTGCTTTTCCATTTCCCTTGGTAGAGCCAAGAGGGAAGGAATCCTGGAATCGGCTTTTCCCTATTAAAGGGCAGACCGTAAGTTAGTTTGGACCATGTCCTGGAGTGTAAATCCTGGTTTTGTCTGCAGGGAAGGGTGGCCTAGAGGCTGAGTTTTCAGAGTATTTTATAGTTAAGTGCTGCTGTTCCAACATGTTCTTTCTCTGAGACACCTGTGCACCTCAGCCTGGGGTGCTGACACCCTTGCCTTGGTTAACAGAAGCAAGACATTCCTGTGAGAGCTTTCTTTTTCCTCTCACCAGAGAATCAACAGCAGATTAAAAACACTCAGTTAAACACCCCCAACGTAGTTGTAAGTAGACCACTGTCATTAGCAGTTGAACTAATAACCCTAATGAGGGTACTGCTCTTCTGCCAGGCAGGTACATTTCTTACACATCTTCATTTAAATGAACCTTCATTTTACAATAGATGCTGGCACTTTGTACTGCAGACACTTCCATGTGGCCAAGCTTTTTAACCCTTTCAGGTGGCCTTATCTCCTCCACAAGCCTCCTCACATATTGAATACAGCCCTCATCTACCACTAGCCTCACCCTAGCCATGGGCACACTTGGCATGGATCCCAAGAGCATGGATCTGTGTCTGTCCAATACAACTGAACATCCAGTCCACGAGTTACCAATCTGACTGTTAAAAATGTCATAAAGTCGCTCAGTTTATCTTCAGAGCTTTCCTTATCTGCTAAATGCTCAGCCCATCATCTCTCATGGTTTTGGACAATCAATAATTGGTCAGCAAGTGAATATTGGTATGGTTACTCAGCAGTAGCTTCTTTAATGCCCCCTCATACACATGTACACATACACACACACTCATACACACACACAGTTTGGTGATTCTCTGGTGCTTCAGGACAAAGGAAAGCTCTAGGTTATGTCAGATTTTACCATCTGTTAGTATGTGGAGGGGAGGACAGAAACTAGTCTTGCCCTGTAACCACAAGTTAATTCTCTAACTTGAAGGGGTGGGAGGGAAGGAAAAGGGAAAAACATTTTCATGGCTAGCTGGGTTCTGTCATCAGCACCACATCTCCATAGCAATTGTTGCCATAGTATCAACATGGCCTACGGGATTGAAAAATACCATTTATTTGTAAGGGAGATGGAAGATAAAAACCAGAGCCAACAAAGTGCTGGGAAGGTTTAAAAGGAAGAGGATCTAATCCTTATTTTTTCTGCATTTCATGCCTTAACACTGAGTCTCTCTGCATTTTACTCTGCAGAATTTTTAAAGACAAACTACAACCTTTTTCCACAACTGTCTTATGTAGAGAGAGACTGCTAGACCATGTATAGTAAGGGTGAAAGCAGAGGAAGGCACAGATAACACTTATTACAGGGTTCTGGATTTGCACAGGGTCTGCTTTTTTAGGAACTGTAACTGATCCCATTGTGAGGTCTATATTAGTTAATGACGCTTACCAGGACAATGTGCCTCATGCACCATGCAGCCAAACAGCAGCTAATTGTAAAACAGCATATGTGTAAGAGCTAATCATGATGATAACGATGTAACAAACAAACAAACAAAAGAAAGTAAGTCATGATTAGTGCAAATTATACAGCTTGGGTTTAGAAGAGTCACCTGTGAAAGAAAATCTGCAGTGTACTGCCAGCTACTAGTAAATAAGATAAAATTTAGCTACAACTTGTAAAATTTATGGATTGTTAGAGATATTTATGATCTAAATACTGAAATGAATTATTAAGGACAAATGAAGAAGTTACAGAGTAAAGACAGCAGCACTATTTTTAACAGCTATTTTCCTGGAGGAGAGAGAAGCCCCCTAATACCAACCTTTACTCAAGCACTGACCTATCTCTTCCATGGAGTTTTCTGTGCTTTTCAGAGTCCTAAACTGACACAGATGATACCACGTGAATGTGCTTGGTGTCAAGGAGCTCTTCCAGAATCAGAACTGCTTATGGGAAGAAGAGTATGACTTGGCCACAGTGACTGACTGCTTATACTATAGGGCCTGTCATCTCCCTTTTCTGCATTCCTTACCCTGACTTCAGTTGTATATTCCTTACACAGTCCAAGTTCCTGGTTTGAAAAGCTAGTAAAATTCCCTGAAGGTAATTCAAAGAGCAAATCAAAATCCACAGTGGAAAAAGGAACAGACAAGTGAGAAAAGGGCAGCACTAATTGCTCATCACAAAAGAATGCTGGCATTGAAGCAGCTCCAGCTCAAAACTGGAAAGACTAAACCAGGATCTCATTCTGGTTATTGGGTTTTTCCTCTCCTGTCTTGTTTGATTCCAGGCTTAACGGCCAAGAGCTATTTTCCCTGACAAACTTTTTGGGCACATGCCATATTGTTCATATTAACAGCGTTTCTCCATGTACTTAAGACCACGTCGTGCAGGCAAGATGTACTCTGGATGTGCCCCAGGGATGTGCAGAGAGGGGATTATGGCAGTGGTACAGAAACCAAACCCTTTTCTATCTGTGCACTGCTCTTTGCACATAAGCTAAGGTGGCACAGCACTCCATTTTTGGAAACATACCACAGTGAGAAGGAAAGGAACTGCTCATTGGTGTGTGAACTGGGAGAACTGTTTCACCTGTAATGCTGGTTGCTCTTGAGCAACTGAGGAGCATCAGGAGCCTGGCATGGGCACTGCAGACAGAACAGATCACAGGACCCTGATGAGGGGCTGGATACTGTCATACCAGTCCCTGGCATGGGGAACTCCTGCTAAAGCCATGCAATGTTTCTCACTGTTTCTGTGGAGGGCAAAAAGCTGCTTTAGGGCTGGAGAAGAGTACAAGCACTAACAATTAGCTATGACCCGTCCCCTCATTTTGCAGATTCCAGAATACAAGACTATTAGTCACCCTCATAATTTCCACAGTATAACCTTTTTCCCATCCTAAACGAATAAGACCCCGAGACAGGAAACACTCCTGAGGACAGTGGGAAATCCCTACTATCCACACCCTATCCTTGGCAGCCAATATTGTTCCACTTCATTACAAGCACTGTCAGACCAAGGGAGGAGCCTGGAATCTTGGGGAGTAAAAACAAGTTCATCCTCTCCCACGCTGTCAGCAAGCAACAAGGGAGGTCAGCAGTGCTCCCTATTCTTCAGGATGACGGCTAAAAGTAAAATGCTTCCAGCTACTGCTCAGCCTCACGAGGCACTTAATCTGTCTGCAAACCTCTTGATGAGGACTGGATAGGCTGGAAGACAGAGACACCCAGAAAAGCAGTAAAGGAGAACCATTCCCAGAAGCAAATACCAGAGGTTACCAACTTACTTTTTCCTTTCCTTATCTCTTTTAAGAGTTTGCGATCCTCCAGCCTGCTGAGCCTGAGATTGGAGCAATTCAGCTGCTGTCTTCCTTTGTTTAAATGCATTTACTTCATCATCCAGAGACTTTTTCTTATCCTCTAGCTTCTTTTTTTCATCCTGATGTAACTTTTTCAGGCGATCAAACTTTTCGTGCAGCTGGAGGAAAAGGAGAGAGATGAGCATGACCCAGCACTACCAGGTATTCTCCTCACAGGAAAAGAGGAAGATGGAAGAATTCTGTGAGACCTGAGCCTGCAAGGCTCTGTTGATCTCTACATCATTTCTAGCTCCCTGTCCTGACACTGCTTAGAAAAAGGGCATGGAAAAATCTCCTTCCACAACAGCTTACAGACCAGGCAGTGTTCTAGTGATGCACCATTGCACAGACTAATAGAGGATTGGGAAAGTATAATGGTAAAAAATATTTAATCCATTTCCAGAGGCTTTATTCTGCTTTAAAGGCTCGTAAACGAATGGATTTTTTCACAATGCTCAGGAATTTGTATTAGTGTAATTTTTAATATAAGAAGCTTATATCTGGGGCTGTTTCTCTCCTTGAATTTTGCCACACTGCCACTCTCCATCAGAATCAAGACTATGCACTTTCATGGTGCAGTGAGTTGTACACTGCAAGCACTGTGATCTAGTTTTGTCCTACAGAATGAACACCTTAATGTCCCTATGATCCCAAGTTGAACTTTAGACTTCTTGGTAAGAAAGTCCTAAACCACACTCTGCAGAAAGTACTTTGGCAGCAGCTAACTGCTTGGGAGTAGATCTATCACTCACAACCGTGAAGAGACAAGTACTTCAGTCTTCACCTCTTTTTCAGCCTCCTTCAGCTCCGCTTCTTTTTCCTTGACCCTCTGGACAAACATTTGCCTCATTGCCTCTTCCTTTTTCTGCAGTTCTCCCAGAAATTCATTTCTTTTGGCTTCATAAGTTTCTTGTAAGCTAAAAAGAAATGGAAGTCCAGTGACATGACTTGGGACAAACATGGCTTCTCCTGAGTCTCTGAAATCAGGCCCTTATCATGAATACTGCTTGTCCACAGCACATTTGCTACTCACCCACCCATGTATGCCTGATGCCACCTTTATCCAACCTTTTCTGATGTCTGTAAGCTACTGCGCTTCTCTGCATATTAAATGTTAGGCAATTCAAAGAGACCAACTGGCAACAAACACTAGTTCAGAGGGACGCTGCTGTATCCCTACAGCACAGACATTTCTGCTCCTATACTTGCAGTTTCAGAGTCAATCCTGAACACTCTCTCTGGGTTTTCACCTCTCATTCAGCCAGCACCTTCGCTAAAATCTGCATTTATCTGACCTGGCAGGTATTTTTGCTGCAGTGGTTCTTTACATGCTCTCTCAAGGACACATACACACATATGCAGTGCATGCAACAGCACTTCTCTCAAGTTCTCCTGCCTCCTCAAGGATCCTACCTGAAGGGTTTGCTGTCTGGATCAGTGTCCTTGAAACCCATCTCTTCCAGCTTGCATCGTCGGTACAGCTCATAGTGGCGTGTGTGGGTCTGTTCACGAAGGTCTTCCATATTTACACGGATCAGCATCTCCCGAAGCTTCACAAAATCACAGTGAGCTTCATTCTCCACTGTAAGAAAGCAAAAGGATAAGATGGGGGCAGAAACAAAGGTCTTTTCCCACATTCCCCACCTGTCTACTCCTCCAATAGGTTAACAGCCCTTCTGAGCAGAAAACTGTCACTACAGGCCTGACACGGATTTAACAAAGTATAATTCCTAGAGAGATATTAGAAGTCCAGCAGAGCCTTGCTCCTCTTATGAGAGCCCACTGCCTCCTGGCAGAAGTGTCACCGTTCATGCCATGAAAATCCCAGGGCTCAACTCACCTTGCACAGTGCCCCAGGGGTACTGACGAGCTTTCATCATTTTGTTTCCTATTTTCAGCTCCTCTGTGCTCCCAATCACTGCAAATGGCAAGTGGGCCTGGAACACATTCAGTGATATCCACGTCAGTCTCTCTCAACTCTGGCTGCCTTGCCAGCACATATAGATTAGCACAGCCACTGAGCAAGACAGTCATTATGCACGCACTAATCTCAGGGAGTCTAGTCACTGGCCACTAGCCCAAGACAAGGGGAAGAAGGGAGGGTCTTTTTGGAAACCTTGTTAGTACTACCACTCTATATCCTCTACCTGGCTGATCCTCCCAGCCACAGGGTCTCAGGTGAGATGAGCCAGTGCAAGACTAGCATCAGAACGACAGCTCAAACAACATGCTGCGCGGCTCTGACTGCGGTGCTGTCCCAGGGGCTTGCCGTAGCTGAGGAGAATATCTGCACAAGCACAGAAGCAATAGAGAGGTCTTGGAGCCTTCCTGATTTTAGCCCCTCACCATTCCCTCAGCTCACACAGGAGCACAAGATACATCACTCTATTGATCATCAGATCTGTCCTTCATCCCCAGTGTAACAGCTCTTTCCTCCCAGTTGCTTCAGCTGTGGCAAGGAAGGACTGAACATAACCCTGCACGAGGTCAGCTGCCATGTATGCCCAAAGGTCTGCTGCAGGCTGTGCTGGGAAGGACTCTACATTCCCTGGGGCTGCGCTGAGCCTGCCCTGTACTAACACTCCATAATCTCAAGCTTCCTGCAGCTGTGTTGGGATCACCCTTAGCATCTCCCCTCTCAAATCCCACAGCACTCAAAACTGGTTCTGAGAAACCCAAAGGAATGCCAATGGACTTACAAATCCTCCTGATATTGATGCTACACGCAGCTACAGCTAGATGGCTGCACAGCCAGAGGACAAAGGAGGCCAAATCCAGGGATCACAAGCCCAAGACACTCATCCAGTGCAAGCTCAGCAGGGTCAGAACAGAAACATTCCAAACACCTCCTTAGACTCAGAAGACCACACAACTTACACTCATTCCCTAATCTCAGCTGCCAAGCAAACCCCCAGACACTGCCATCATACTTTGCTGCATATCTGTTGTGCAGTAAGTGAGATCTCTCCCCACCTCCGCTTGCTCCTGGGAAGTATACTGCATTCTGCCAAGCTGCAAAGAAGTCAAGTGCAAGGCTTCAGCACTGAAAAAGAAAGTTGCAAACTCCATGCACCCACCTCTTCTGCTGAGTTTTGTGCAGTGACATTTGCTGGCTATGATGTTTTAAAGCAAGCTGATTTCTGGGCAATTAAAAGGACCCCAGGATATGGATATTCCCAACTATATGGACCCTGGACTGCTCCCAAGAGCAGGTAATGAAGCTTTAATTCCACAGGTTATCTGAAAACTGTTTCTAACAGCTGGTACAAGCAAAAGATTTCAGAGATGATGTTTCTTGCTTTTGGAGTGTGGCTCATACAGTCAAACTGCCTGCAAGCACTCACAAAGATGGGCTCTTCAGCTTCCATGCCTCAGCCTCCCAGCTCTCACATGGGACATGTAGAGTAAGCGGGGCTGGTGGTCAGTCTGATAGGGCCATGCAAAGCCTCTGTGCAATGCAGCCTTCTGGGTCACTTCCCATGTTGAGCTACCTCTGCAATCAAGCTGACACCCCAGCACCCGGAGGGACACAGGCCAGCACATTGCTGAGCCTGCTTTGTGGGAGAGGGCAAGCAGCAGGAAAAGGAAAGTGGTCTTCCAGGTTGAAGGAAGCTAATTTTCAGTAGAAGGCTGTCTCACTGCAAAGGGCAGGGGGATACAAAACACTGGAGGGGGAGGAAACAAAGCTATCTCAACGGAACAGCCTCCACACCGGAACATGAGGGAAACTCCCCTAGCCAGCTCTGAAAGCAATCATTTGTCACCTTATTTCTACAGCTGTAGTTTCTCCTGCCTTCCAGACAGACCACAACTAGCAGCAGCACTGTCCACAAACACACCTGTACATGTGATCAAGAAGGATTATCAGTGGTCCTGCAGCAAGAAAGAGCCCCAGACAAGACGAGACCCTTGGAAGCAGGGCTTTTCAGGAAACATCAGCCCAGGAGAACAAAGACTGTCCTTGCCCTGCACAGCCTCACTACTTGTTCAATTTCCTACATGTCCCTCAATAGATACATATGAGGACAAGGAAGGGGTTAAAAGACTGCATGTGGAGTCTGAGTAGCAAAGCCCACCAGAGAAGCAACAGCCTACCAGAAGGCTCTGATAGCCTAGGCTGATGCTACAAGGATTGGATGCCTGTGCAATCCTCTGGCTTTAACACACAAAACAAGAGGGAAAGTGGATTTAAGAAGCACCCCAATACAGGCCACCAACGGCTACAGCAAGAGTGCTGTTTTGGGAGAAGAGGAAGCACTACATCACTTACATTCATTGTCCCATTTATCTCTGCCACCGATTCATCATCTGTTGGGAACTGGTAGATCTGAACCCCATTACTAACCAGTTCACTTGTGATTTTGATTTTAAATTTGGTCAGCTCACTCTTGGAAATGGCATCAGATTTGGCAATGATGGGAATGATGTTCACCTAGAAAAGAACAGAGTGGTAAGAAGTCCTCAGCTTTGCTCCAGGCTGCTTTTCCAAGTCTGCAACACAACTTACAAAAACTTAAGAAGTGCTCCATAAACATACAGGATTTATCTGCCAACCCAGTTATCTCCACTGGTGTAAGGGCTATTCAAGGAGGGGAGATGTGCTCTGGAAAAGCAGCACATGGTGAACCTGCCCAGTAAGAGTTAAACAAGCCTACCTTGCTGTCAAGCTTCTTCATTGTTACTAAGTCCAGGGATTTCAGTGAGTGGCCTGTTGGAGCAATGAAGTACAAGCAAGCATGTATCCGGGTGTCATGGTAGTTGTGCAAGACCCTTCTTATCTTCAGTTCTTCTTGCAAGTAGGCTTCAAACTGAGCATCGATGAATTCAACAATGGGCTTATAGCTTTGATGAAAGGAAAAAAGACTTATATATCTCACAGTCAAAGAGGTAAAGAGATAGTGCTCCACTACTTGCTTTCAAGAAACAAGCTACTTGTTAGATTTCACTTCTCGAGACCAACTGTCTCAATCTCCCTTCCTCCCCACCAGTAAGGAATTTTAAAGCTGCACTACTGACAAGGAGATGTGGTCCTACGACAGATGCTACCAGCTGGTTTGACAAAAGACAGTACTGGAAATTCAGCAGAGGACAGGAGACACACCATGGACTCTCCTGCTTTTGAAATGTATGGGTGTAAGGCCATCAGAAATACACAGCCTGTCAGATTCACAATGTAAAGGGCATCACTGCATCTTAGAACTAAAGATAAAACATAACAGACCCACAACAAAGCAAATCCCATCAGCAAACCCTTTAACCACCATGCTCTAGCCATGCTGGGTTGTGAGATGCCAGAGATACTTCCCCAAGGTATCTCAGTGCACATTTATCATGCTTCCTTTGCAACATGGAGAGCCCTGCCAGAAGTGGCTATTAAGCCAAGTGGTTTGCTTGGCAGCTTGTGGTCAGCACATCACAAGGAAACAAGCACAGATGCCCTGGAACTCTCCACTCTTCCCACCAGATGAATTTGGGCAGAAGGCTGTCAGCAGGGCAGATATTGATCTGACAGCATGAGAAAAGATGCTTTAATAGTTGGAGCACTGCTGACACACCACAGCCTCTGCCCGCTCTTCTACCTGTCCCATCCCAAACAGATGACAAGGACAATCTGTAAGGAGGAAGGAGGAAAGCTTTACATCACTGACCAAACTAGGGCACGGGGAGAGACCCTGCATGAGAAAATCAGGTCATGATACAGCCTCCTTCCCCTTTCACTCACCTGTCCTCTTTGTTAATCTGATCACCAAAGCCCACTGTGCTCACAATAGTCAGTTTGAGGTTGACATTGCTCTCCTGCAGGTCGTAGGTACTGGATTTCAGCTGGACCCCAGGCTGTGAGTGAGATGCTGGGTCACCTTCAAACTTGGTGTTGAAAAGTGTGTCCATGAGGGTGGACTTGCCAAGGCCAGTTTCCCCTATTTGAGAAAAAGACCGTTGAAATGTTCTGTTGAATATTAACACGGCCTGGCCTTTCAGCTTCCAAACATTAACAGAGGTAAAACTGTAGCAGCTGAAAGCAGATCTCATGCTTCAAAAGGATCGTCTGGCAAACAGAAAGCTGTGTACAATGAGAGGTCTGTATTCCAGGCAAATTACATTTCACAGTCTAATGGCCATTAATATTGTTAGAAAATAGAGATGAAAAGAGAGAGGTGAAAAGGCAAAGGGGAAAGCATCGTTCAGATCCTGCATAAATGCACAATCACACTACAGAAGATGCTGTTTTCATTAAAAAGTAGGGCCTATTGCCATTTCCAAATAAAGATGCTCCAGATCAATGTCTCTAACTAGCAGTCACTGAAATAGCCTCCTCCTGTGCAGAAGCAATGAGAACTGGTTCTGGTCCTCCAGCAAGTCAGGCAGTTGGTTTCTTGTATTCACAAGCAGATTAAGTGGGGGATCAGCCTTCTAGACTGGGAGGGGACATTTTCTGTACTATCTGGTTTCCATATCTTAGGAGCTACACACTATACAATATTCCAAAATCTGCTTCCAAAAGCTCTGCAGCACTGAGCTATTACTTGGATTCCAGCTACCAACAGGAACTATTTACTTGTCTGTAAGGAAGAGACAAATCCCAGTCTTAAATTTTTTTTAGATACATCCCAGGAAGAATAAAATACAACCCTCCATGCACTCATCCACAGGGCAGCCTCCCTTACAGCACTCTGACATCAAGGCCAGCTTTCTGAGCTCCAAGTATCTGCCTTTGTGAGCAGCCTGGCTTGCTGCCCTGGGAGGGGTGCTCTCTTTGGGGAAACCAGGGACTTCTGAGCAGCCCAGCTGGCTTTTGCTGGAACTTAAGGATAAGCAAGTGAAGGCTGCTCCTCCAGCCCACTACAGGACCACAGGGAGCCTGTGACTGGCTGAAGCAGCCTTCCTGTCCCACCCCAAGCCCTCAGCTCCCAACCAAGACAACTTCATCATTTTCCTACTTTGTTCAGAAGAAAAGAGCTTCTTATTTAGGTAGGTTTACAGCTCTGCCAAAGATCCAAACTTGCATGAAATGCCCAATTCAACAAAAGGAAACTCCTCTCCATCCTCCCCTGTTCAAATCTCAAAGCCTCAGCCCTGCAAGCAGGCAAATTCCTCTCTTGGCCCCAGAAGAGACTTTTCTTACTCAAGGCTGAAATACACAACAGATAGGGCAGGGAAAACATCCACTGCTCTGGGAACTGAGAAGTCTCTGACTGCCATTATCATGTATCAGGTATCTTTCTAGAGGCAGCAAGATTCATTAACATTTGAAAGTCAACGGACACCTTGAGTTATGCTGCACCACCAAATAATGCCAGTTACAGCCAGAACAGGCACAAGTCCAGCTGCTCTTTGCACCAATCTTGTTTGCAAAAAAGAAGAGGGAGTCAGCACCAGGAACTGGAAATGCTGCAATCCCTTGTGCTATGTCAATGCATCAGCCAATTTTACAGCACCACAGAGAGCACCAGCCCAAGGGACCCAGCAAAGCACAAGGTTATCTCTGTCACTGGAAGAATGAGCTGGACTGCCCAGAAGACTCGTGGCTGATCACATCGAACTCTTCATTGACTTGGAATCTGATGCTCTGGGCTTTTGGGGTACCATGTGCCCCAAACAGGGAGTAGATCACAAAGACTGCCCCAGTTTGAACTGAGAGGTTGAGGGTTAACAGCAGGCAGCCTGCATGACCTGCCAGGCCCTTCTCAGGGATGCCAGGAAAAAGCAGTGTAAAAAACAAAAAAAGGCCAAAATCTAAACAGGTCGAGGAGGCTGCAGTGTTTCCAGAACCCCTGCCAAGGGATGGGTGGGACAGAGCAGGGAGCTGGCTGCTTGCCTGGGAATGCCAAGAACCCTGATGGGGCATCTCAGGACAGGGGAGCTTCACTCTCCCACTGGCCTGCAAAACCTCCTCTTGTGCTGCTGCCCCATGTTCTCCACCCCACAGCCTGGTGGGCCTCACAGCAGGCTCAGATCCAGCAGCCTGTGCCCCAGGACTGCAGGACAGAGGAGCAGCACTGGTGATCAGGGCAGGGAGCTGCCCTCTGCAGAGTATACACTTGGTTGTGTGTAAGTCACACTGGCTTCCGGGCAGACAAAACACCCTATAAAACACCTCTTGTTTCTGCCTCCCTCCTTTTACATGAAAGGGGTTCACATGAGGCCAAGGCTATTGTTTAAATGCATCCTGACCCTGCTAATCGTTGCCTATGTTAAACAGATCTAGTGTGTTGTTTCTAGCATGAGTGACTTTAACTGCCTGAGGGGGCAGGAGAAGTGCAGAAGAGATACAGGCAAATTTTTAAGACAGAACATGCCTGTATACTCCATCTCATGCCAGCTACACAGGGCCAGAAACAGCAACTTGGAATTCACACACTCGGCGCTTTCCTTGTGGAAGGGGAAGATATTCTTCCATAGGTGGGAGCTGCCTACGCAAACCCCTACAACTTCATGTTTGAAACAAAACAAACAGCCACTAAAACGGCATCTCAAACATAGGGCCTGCACACCAGAAATTACATTGAGCCAGCAGATACACCTGTCCCCACACTGTGCAACCCCACTGACACAGCATGGGATGATTAAAGCCTGCCAGGGAAGAGAGGCATAACTGTCCCAGCTACAAGACAGAGCAACATGAGACAGTAAAAGATTGAAGATGTCAATAAGATGCTTCACTGTGTTAAGTACGAAGAGAGCTAAGGAAAAGTGCTATCTGAAGGGCAGAATGACAGAAGGGAGGGTTTCTGAATGTCCTGGGAGTTTCTACCTCACACAGAGGCAAGTTTCTGCTGGCTGGAAGATGTAAATGGTGCCAACTGCTTCTTGCACGGACAGAAGTCCAGATGGAACAGATGGTCTGATGAAAAGGACAAGTAGTCTGTGCGTGTTCCAGCTGACAGCATTGGAATCTTCTCCAAAAAGCAGAAACGATGAATGGGGATTAAGAGAGGCAGAATCCCCGTGGAAAAGGCAGCGGTGTATGCGAACCGAGTGAGAGACATCCCTGGCAGGGAGATTATTTCCTGCTGTCAGCCTTACAGGCACACATGTGATTAGATCTCAAAACTGTACTTAGGGATTATGCAACTCAGCAGTGGTCTGCTCTCCTGCAGCAGGGCTGACAAAACACTGTGGGAAGGACAGGGCAGGGAGAGTGACCTTTAGTGAGAGCTGTGCACAAGGACGCTCTGACAGCTACTGAAAAGCTGTTGGAGCCTTTCACCATGAGATGAATTTTTGCTGTTAAGGCTGCTGATGATTTTCAGAGCCATGATAAAAAAGTGGCAAGAGACACCACACCAGTGAGGCTCTGGACACACATCAACCCCACACCACTGCCCGGGAGGCACCATCCACTATTAACACCCAAGAGCCTGCCAGGCTAGAGACACTGCTGGGCTCCCCACATCTCTGTGTCTCCTGAGACATGCTCCCTGCTTCACTGCACATGCACATGGTGTCTTCAGTGCTCTACAGAAGCAGTTCATCAAATCCCTCATTGACTGAGCAGCGGCATCACTTGCAAAAACACAGCTGGGACAAGGGCCACTCTCCTGCATTCAGCTACAGAAGGTGAGGTGGTCCCATACCTGTCTTTGACAGTGGCCAGTTGCTAAGGTGGAGGAACAGAAGCAGCTGTGCAAACAGCAAATGCTTCTTCCTCTGGGAAGTTCCCAGCTTCCCAAACCAAAACAACTATCTTTCAGCCGAATATGCTTTCATGGCTTCTTGCAGAAATTTTGGCACCCTAAGCACCCCGCAGCAGTACGCTGAATTATACACTACAAAAGTTGTGCTGCCTTTTCTGTGCCTGGTGACTTAAGTTGCTTTCCCCCCAGGACATGATAAGTGCAAAACCAAACAACTGCTAGCTGTCCCCCTACTCTACATCACTTGGGATTTAAGAGGCCCCAGTCATATCATCCTCAGTCAATTCTGTATGAGGACAGAGGAGCCCTTGGAGTACTTCCCTGTTCAAAGGCATGGAGCGGCTTTCACAAGAGTGCCCTTTCACATGAGAGCAACGCCTGTCCTCCATGAGATTAACAACTGTAGCTCCAGATATCAAATAATTCAATCTTAAACGCAATGTATACGCATGCACAACCCTTTCATGTGAAGAAATGGGAGCTAATCCAATGTAGCAGGTTTGTCGAGACAAGCCCTGAGGCAGCTCAGCCTGATAAGGCCATCTATCACTGAGAGGAAAAACCAATTCCTTTCATCTGACAGGCGTGCAGAGACACTCCATGATTCACCCATCAGAAGGCAAAGGCGGCACTGCAGGGGCAAGAGAAGCAAAATGGGCTCACAAAAGATGTTGAAACACCTCAGAGTACTACCTGGCTCCCAGACACCACTGTCCACTCCAAGGGACCAGCAGTAAGGGCTAAGGAGTCCAATGGCTTTTTGGTTGGAGAAACCCTGTTCTCTTCTCAGCTGGCTGCATCAGTGACCACAACACCAACCACTGGTCAACTTCCAGTCTGTACAGCTCACCACCCCGTGGAAAGCTGCCTGCTAGAGAGCAGAGAGCAGCTCTGTATGAAGGAACCTGTGTGCATCGCACCCTTCCCCAGCCAGTGAGAGCTCTCACACACCAAAGGGAGAAGGCTTGCTCATTTGGAGTGAGGGACCTCCAGCAGTTGTGGTACAGCTCCTGGGAAATGAAAGAGCTGCCTCAAAATAGCCATTTCTCATTGCACTCAATAGGGTGATTAGAAATTCCTCTGCAAATGCCCTGAGAGAGGAAGGGAGAAACTCCTGCTTATAATGGTATTGCCAGTATAATGCAACAATCTACCCTAGCCAAAACTGAAAGAGCTTACATTAAAAACCATGTCAATCTTTTCTTCCTCTTTCTTTCCCCCATCTCACTGAGAAATACAGTCAGCACAGGAGGTCTCAGCCATTAAATGCTTCTGCAGCCTTTGACTGAACATTTTGTGGAAGCTTTAGGAAGAAAATGGCTGTGCTGAGGAACAAAATATCAAAGAAAACATCCATAACCCCTCACTTCTTACGAAAGGTTTGCTCATTTATTCTATCTTTGGCTCTAGTCTCAAAGGGGAAACAGCTTGTAGCATGAGAAGCGCTAAAAATTGCTCCCCTCTGGACGTGCTGCTAGGAGACATTTCTGAAGCTTTCTTTGGCTCTTCCACCAGGAGCTGGAGGAAATCAGTGGCTCAGATCCAGTGCAAAACTGTCACTGAGTTTTTTCCCCCAACAGATGCCACACACTGCTGAAAAATAGGGGGCAATGAAGTGCCTTTCTGTTATGCTTAGCCGCCTTATTATGAGATCAGTTCATATACTTGTTCTGTAGGCTCCAATCCTCACTTGCTCCCTGTTCTTCTCACTTTCACCCCAAACTCCTGCTGTACAAGTGAGACCCAACGGAATGACAGAGGGATTCTGGGAGTCTTTATTTCTTTAGGTTGTTTAAGAGTTTAACTTTGTCACCACAAGTTAACAGAGGCATCAGACAACTCTTAAAAGGCATTTTAAAGTCCAACCTCCTCAAATCAAGATTTGTGTATCTTTTTCCAATGAAACTTATTAATCTTTTTTCTATAAAGTTTATTTCAAGGTTGACCATGTCTGTGTTATTACTATTCATAAAAGACTGACAGTAACTGATGTGCATTGATCTTGGTGAGTCCTTGTTATTCACATCAACAAGCAATCAATGCATTCCATTTCCATTCTGCAAAGAGGAAAGCAAAGGCATTCAGCTCCTCTCCACACATCAAAGTGAATATATATCACAGGAAGCATCCACTGCTACACCTATAACTTGCAGAAAAAAAAACAACATAACAGCTCAATAAGCGCAAAAGGAAGTACTTCAAGACTTCAGTTTTTAGGATGAGAGTTTCACTAGGTCATATCACATTCATGTACTGTGGAAAGCACCCAGCAACTCAGCCTGACAGTGACCTCCACTTGTCAGCAAAGTTTATCATCTCACAGGAATGCCATTGTCAGGGGAAGTTTTCTTCTCAGCTCTATTTAACAGGGATCAGCTCCCCCCTCCTCACTCTATTCCTCCTGTCCCAGACTTAACCCTGTCCTGGGCAGGTCCAAACCATGAGCTGGATCTGTCTTGGAGGGTACAGACAACCTTTGTGTGGGTCCAGAGCTGACCACCAGCTAAGCCCCCAAAATGTGCCCATAGCTGCAGCTGTTCCCTGTCATGCCAGGCACTACTGGGAGCATCTGCAGACAGGGCTTACTCTGAGCAGCCACAGCCATACAATATCCTCCTGCACCCAGATGTAAGGCACCATCATCAGTAAACCAAACTAAATGTTCTGTCACACAATTAATTCCTTATTATTAATTTTCTTATGTACCCAACCAAACTGCTGAATCAAAGCCACACAAGATTTTACTTCTGTCACCTAGGAGTGCCTCTGAAGAGAGACCATTTGGTAACCTAACCCTGGGGAAGACCTGCGAGACAGGCAGACGCTGCACGGAGAGACACCAAGTCCTACTACAGCGCCAGGCCGCAGCTGAGATCCAGACCACATGGCAGCTTGGATAACCATCTGACCAGCTAAGGTTTGGCCAGACACCATTTTAATTCAAGTATGCATTGAAGGAGGAGAGAAAAACAATAGAAACAATAGCTTTTAGTGATTGAAGAGGAGCATGACTGGTATTTTGTTAAAATAATTACAACAATAACTCAATACCTAACCAAACAAAACCTCTGAACAAAGGTCTCTGGCATGAGTACCTATTTTCTTTTGAAAACATGAAATTCCAACATACTAGGAAAATAAAGATCATAATCAAAGCGTGGGATTTCAGGTATTTTATTTCTATGGTTCACTGCTTGGTAGAAAGCCATACTGCATAAGCCCAGCAGGGATTTCCCAGGGCACCAGTAAATCTCGTTATTGAAAACACTATAGTCGGGGAAATTTAAATCCGAGCTACCTTGTTAACAGTCACCTACAAGCTACATCCAGCTACAGAGAAGCCCTTTTCAGCAAGAGAACTTCCCAAAATGGAAATACTCACCCACACACAGGATGTTGAAACAAAACCCATGATTAACTGACTTATTAACCAGCTGGTCAGGCAAACTGTCAAATCCTACATGTCCGGAAAGTGGGACAGTACGACAGCCTTCACCCTGAAACACAATGAAACATTTGTGTCATGTTCAAGCAAAATACACTTATTTGTGTAAACGCTTAAGACCTCCCAAGTAGAATCAACTGCACAGTCCAAGCAGAGATTTGCACGTACACTGTAAATTGTGTCACTCTGTTTCCCTCTTCTCCAAAACTAATCCAGGCAGTACAAATAGTATGCTTTGTTTTGGGCACATTAGAAGTTAGCCCTGTCAGAAAAACATTAAACTGTGCAAAACGGAACACAGCTGCTGAAATAGGGGCAGCAAAACATTTGTTTCTTGAGAAATTATATAGACACTCAAGTCTCACACTGAGACCAAAAAGAAACCCTGCTGCAAAGGAACATATTAATGATACTTCCTCCTATGAACATATCGCAATTCACTTAATGTGAATCGTAACTCACATGTAATTCACATTCACAGCTGCAATTATAGAATCTGGCTAGAAACAGTTAGGAAAACTGTACCTGCATCTAGGAATTGAACAATCCAAACACTCTGTCTCTGTAAAGCTCAAGTGCTGTAGCAGTGGAACAATAGAGAATAAATATAGTCTTCAAGCTATCAAATGAAGGGATATCTGCTATATTGTTGCAAAAATTAAAATCTCAGACTGCAAACGGGAGCCTGTCCAAATCTATAAAGCGGCCATTAGCACCAGAAAATCGGGAATTGCTGAAGGAAGCTGCATGGGCAGGAGGCCAGCCCATGCAAAGCAGCAGGTCTTCTCCAGTTCTGAGTACTGATATCCAAGTTTCAGAGCGTATCTTTCAAAGCAAGGAACCAAACAGAAGAAAAAGAACAGCTGTACCCAAACTGCCTGCTTGGGGGCATGGGCTGCCCTTGCATAGGCACCCAAAGCTGCTCCCACACCATGCTCCTTCCTGTGCCCAACACCACTAACCACATCCCCCAGCCAGGCATCCCCTTTCTGCCCTGGGGAGCAGAAGAGCCAAGCTCCCGCTCCAGATGTGCTCCACAGCCAGCGCAGATGTTTGCTGCTGGAGGGGCAGGCAGAAACTTTCACCTGGCCACTGCACAAAGTCCTACCTATGAATGCCAAGGCACTCCATGTTCCAAACATGCACAGAAGTAATAACAAACCATACACAGAGGCTCAACCTCAGAAATGGCATCATGTAACATACAGAGTCAGTGCTACCCCTGTATAATTTGCGTGTACTGGGAAATCACTCTCCTGCAACCCCCCAGTAACACATTTTGCTTTCTGGAATTAATGTATTTTAGTGTCAAACACAGAAAATTCCCACTGGCCTTTCAGGAACATCACTGGTTTCCAAGAAATACTACAGCTAAAACACAATAGTTTATAGGGTGTAATTTAAACTTACTCTTTCAGAATCATGTTTTCACATATCTTGAAAAACTGTTTATGGGGACAGACATACTGGTTTTCCTCCTTCTGCTAAAGGCACTGGTACTTTAGGTCAGGGAAACATCCCCAAGGACTGCATTTCCTACAGTAGCTTGCCAGAGTATGATTACTTGCCTCATTACTTCTTTCTTGATGAGGGCTTTTTCCCCCAAAGAGGCTCCAAATAGACTTCAACCATTAACCATACTTACCACTCTGTGATGTGTAAATATGTTTCCCTTAGCCATATTTTGTGTATCAGCCTGACTTCCTGCCAAGATGTTCACCAAATATGGTGCTTTATTAATTCCTGAGCACCGTGCCTCCAAACAACATGTTCATCATCAGGAAGGTGCTCAAGTTCCCTGGCAGGTTCTGGTTTTGCCTTCTGAGGATGCAGCTCCAAGGCACAATAGTTCACAAATAAACAGCTAAAGCAGAAGAAAGGGAGACTGGCAAGCATGCAGATCTTGTGAGGATATAACCTCTCCCAAACTGCTTTCATCAAAACAAAAACCCAGCACTGGAGTATCTCATGGCAGTGTTTGATCTGCAGCAACAGCACCATGGCCCAGGTGAAGAACAGATGGGTGGGCAGAGTCCACAAAGGCATGAGACAGAACCACAGGCAGAATGGGAAGGAGAAATATCAACTGTTTTTTAAATATTCAGCCATAAAACTGCACCATTGGAAGACTGAACACTACTCTCCCCAGGAAGTGTGGGCAGGAGTGTAGGCTCTCATTAAGAACAAATCTTTTCCTCATCCCTAAATATAAGTGTGATCCAGATGGAACAAACTAAATGGTAGAAGTTAAAGCCATTCTCAGCTGAGAGGAGGTATTTACCGTCACACAGAATTTGGCCTGCAAGTAATTTCCTGTAGCCTCTTTTTCTAGTCACCTGTGGTTTTATAATGCAGTTAAACCACAGTTCACATCTGCTACAGGCCAGGAAACAAGTACTGCAAAATCTGATTTGCAGCCACAGCAGCTGAGCCTTCATGTTATGTACGCAGCCAGGAGGTAATACTCCGCTCCTCTGGCTAAAAACCCAAAGCTGCTTGGCCAAGGCATCAAGAGACCAGAGCCAGTGTGGAAAAACAAGAATTAATGTTTTAAGATCAGACTAGTTTTGGCACACATCAGAAAGTTATCAGCAGTTACCAAACCTGCAGAGAAAAAAGAAGTATTTTCTATCTGATCCACCAACAAACAGTGCAAGTCACCAGTCTTCATGCATCAAGTGGTGTCAGTATCCAGAACACTGCTATATATAAACAGCATCACCAAAAACAACATATGAACCCAGCAATTAGTCATCGTGCCTGTACCTTAAATGTGGATTTGGATTACCTTGTTCAAAACTGAAGGAGAATACGTCAAGTTTATAAGCCTTTTGCTGATAAAGTGCTCAAGAGGGATCTTCATTATTTATCTTCAACAATCTTTCAGGTCAAATGGAAAACATAAAGAGGTACCAACAAGGTGAGCAAGGTTGAACTATTGTATGTGTGAAGGCTTTTCTCAGGAGCATCAGTGAGCACAGGATGGCCAAGAGTCCTTCCAAACTCTTTATTTTAAAGTCAGCATCTCCTTGGAACTAAGACAAAGATAGGATCTCTGGGAAGCCAGTGTGAACACTGGCACCACACCAAGACACCAGATGCCTTTTTATTTCCCTCGTATACACAGAGTGACCCCCCCACACTTCCAG
Source organism: Forpus xanthops (assembly GCA_032466535.1). Classification (NCBI taxonomy): domain Eukaryota; kingdom Metazoa; phylum Chordata; class Aves; order Psittaciformes; family Psittacidae; genus Forpus; species Forpus xanthops. The sequence continues at coordinate 3,256 of JASSUY010031339.1, read as the reverse complement.
GATAGAATGGGCTGTTGTTGCTTGAGAGGAAGCAAAGCGCGTTTATCACAAACAAGATTAGAAGGACAAAAAGAGCTGCATGCTCTCTTGCTGCATTACCAGGCAGGGCTTTTGCAGACTGAAAATAAGGAGCATGCTCTTGAAGAGGTTACTTTATTTTTTATCTGTCTTTGGAGGATTTACACACCTTTTGTTAGGGCTTCTCCATGCCACAGAAACCACTGCTGCCACTCTAATTCTTAGAGAGAACTAATCAGAAATATATGTAAAATACAAAGATGCTATAATAAATTACTCCAAGCCTGAAAGCACTCCACATTAAATATTAGTTTACATAAAATGGGCCACATTTAGACTCCAGAAGTTTGAAGCATTCCAGGGTCCTTGGGATGAAAAAAAAAAAAAAACCATGATTAGAGGAAAAACCTGCCGAATGTGGGTCTCTGCCTTGATCTGCTTTACACAAGCAAGTACAGCACTGTCATCTGCTGATGTCCTCGGAGCACTAACAGGCCGCTACCACAGAGCTTCCTTCCCAAGATATGCAATGGTGCTGCTCATTGCAAATCTTAACACTCCACATTCAGAACAGTTTCTGGTGGTCTGGAGTAAGGGAACAATGAGGAAGACATCATGTCAAAGGAAAAGCCTCCACTTGGTGATATTCAGGCAGAGCGCAACAAATAAAGAATGCTACAGCTCTGAACCAAAGAGACCCAGTGCCCAAATGAGCCCACACAACAAGAAAACACTCCTGAAGACTGCAGTACAATACTTCTGCATATAACTATGCAGAAAAAGTATTTCTGTTTAGGAGACTGACAGCTGACATTTGGTACTTCTGACACAATTTCCCACCTCTACCCAGATAAGAATCACTTCAAAGCTGAGGCCTTAGAGACTCCCTGCAGAGAATTTCTAAATGGCTGCAACAAACACACCAGCACCATCCTGCAATGAAAACAAATCAAGCAATGCTCATGGGGCTCCATCACCACTGACCATGCTGCCAGCTGCCACTCCCTACCCTCTGCCATCCCAAAAGCTGAGACACAGGGGGTTAACCCCTATGCCTGAGACAGCTCTTGCACAAGAAGTTAAATGCCAAATCCCAAAGCAAGGCAGAACTTGAGCTCAGACTTCCACATTATCTTTAAGCCAGAACACCACCAGATCCCTTCTCACGCTCTCGGTGTTATGGCATCCACTTCCCCAGACTGCATTTGGCTCTGATTAAACAGCAAATCAGAGCAACACTTGTACCAATTACTTCTCACTTGTACAAGTGTGTAATTCTCTTATGCAATGACAGCATTATCCAGCAGACAGTATAAATATTCTCCACAACATAAATGCAAAGAAGGGATGTAAAGCGTAGAGAAAGACTTTGTATTTGTTTTCCTTGCTTGGCTGATAACAAATAGTCAGGATGCGCATAAAAAAAAAACAGAAAAGTGGGAAATATTTTTGCATCAGCCACCATGGAAAGAAAGAAGCACCTCACCAAAGCTCCTGACACTGACCATTCAACATTCACAAAAGGTCAAGTGCTTCCAAAATCTCAGATTCTGACAGCTCTTAAGATTCTATTTCTTTATGCCCCTGCAAACTCCACATAGTTTGGATGCTCTCCCAGGAGAATTCTCCTCCAGCAATTAAAATATCAGAGATTCAGAGTTAGACAGTGGCCTGTGAGCCAGTCCTCTGTACCCATGGGGAGTGCTTGAATCCTGCACCCTCCATGCAGGCAGAGGACAGGAGAGGGGCCTCAGCGTGGTGGTGACAGGACCACCCCAGGAGGGGGCTTCACCAACCTGACCTGTGGGTTAGATCAGGGGTTTGCCAGGACAGGGGCAGGGCGGTGACCCCAATATACCCCCAGACTCAGCCCCAGCTCTCACATTTAACCACACTGGCAGCTCTTACAGCTGCTCTGTGCTCCGTGAACCACAGCCACAACCGGATGCCCAAGACCTGGTCTGACAGGCTGGCTGTCTGCACAAAGACACTTTCAATCTGCAGCATGCTAATTTTATGTCCAGATCACAGCCAGCTTTCCCTTTTGCCTCTGAAGAGGCTGTGCTGCTTCATAATTCATTCCAGGCCATGAGCAGACATCTGAAACTCCTGTACATTATCTTAGGAAAGCCTAATGCTCAATTTCTTTAAAAGACAGGGGAGCAAGTGAGTCATTTTACATACCTTGGCAGTCACATACAAGGCAACGGGTATGGCCAGGAGGAAATAACATCACAAACTGGCAAGGAATGGCTACATCTACCCGTTCAGCAAGACTGGGTCCATGCTAAAATGCACTGCTTTGAAGACAGAACAGCAAGCATTCACCTCAAGTATTATTTGTGTACTAACACATGGGCACCAAAGTTGGAAGCCCACCAAAACAGAACAAAACGCTTACAAATGCAAAACTGATATAGATTCTTACTTAGCATTACTCTAACAAACACAGAGATTGCTCTCAACTCCCTCTGCTCCTTTTCTGGATAATTCTCTGCAGCACACAGCAAGCTTTGTGCCATGCTGGAAGGCTGGTGAGCATCAGCAGTGGAAGGAGTGGCTGTGGGCAGCAGGGATGACACCGCAAGGGGCCCCCTGGGGACACGGCATAGTGAAGATGCGGTGCCAAGGTACGGTGAGAGGTTCAACAGCTTCTCCACAGCGCACGGTGCTGTGAATGGAAGTCCTTCCCTGCACCACGCACTGACAGGCATAAATGACAGTTTCTTTGGGAAGAGAACAGCATCCCTAGAGAAACAGGGATGCCAAGGGGCACAGTGCCCACTACCACCCTCCGGCCTGGCAAGCAGCCCCCAGCTCTAGGTACGGGTGCAGGGTGAGGCCTCCCCGGCACGGCAGTCCAGGTCCCGCAGTGGCCGTGGCGAGGCCCAGGGACGCAGGGACCGGCAGGGCAGGACCCCCGGGCCCACCCTGGGGCAGGCAGCCCAAGGTCGCCGGCCGGACTGCTGGCCCACAGCCAACGGTGGGGACCCCATGCGTGCCCCCGAGGTAACCGCGGCTCCCCTCAGAGCGGCCCCCACACCACGACCCTTCCAGGAGGCCGCCGTTGTCAGCGCCGAGCCCCAGACCCGCGGGAAGAGCCAGGCGGGTGTCCCCGCAGCCCGCGCCCCTCCCGGCGCCCCTTGACTCGCCCCATCCCGGCCCTAACCCCCCATCTCCCGGCCAGGCGCTCCCGCCTGCCGGCCCGTCCGCTCCCGGTCCGCTGGAGGCCGGCGGC
>JASSUY010031338.1:0-37374 GCA_032466535.1 Forpus xanthops | reverse complement strand
GAAAGGAAAGGAAAGGAAAGGAAAGGAAAGGAAAGGAAAGGAAAGGAAAGGAAAGGAAAGGAAAGGAAAGGAAAGCTCAGGAGATGGGGAAGAGAAGGAGGAACCTGAGGCAAAATTTATTTCTGTCAACTGGTGGTCTATTTCCCTGATACCATTTCCTTGTACACAGATAAGGAGTTATCTTAAATGACCATGTCTTTTTCAATTTGTACTTAACAGTCAGTCCCATTTTCCTTATATGATACTATCACAGCAGGATGAAAAATGCATTACAATAATCCCCGAGGATCTTCATATATCAATATCAAATGGTCTGAAATTGACCCATTATAAAACAGCCTTTCAAGTCAGAAAAAACTTCAATAAAAAAAGCAAATTTCAGGGCTCGCAGAATGCTCCGAACCCAAACACTCCGGCACAGAGAGCAACGGGGATGGAATGCGTAATGAAACCAAACCTGCAGCATCCACACGGAAATGCTCTGAGCATGGGTACCTCTGCTCAGCATCTGCTGCTCCCTGGGGGATGCTGACCGGGGGATGCTGACCCGGGGCCGGACCACATTTGGTTGAGCCGCTGACTCCAGCACCAGGGATTTAGTGCTGGGAATTCTCTCTCCATCCCCCAGAAGCTGGAGGGGTTGAAGCCCAGAGCACCTCAGTCCTGCCCGGCCAATCTGCTCTGCTCTGGACAGGGGCAGAGGGAACCCCGCTCCGGGGGTCAGAACTGGGTACTCCTCTGGGATAGCACCCGTGGCTGCAGCCCAGGCTGCAGCGGGTTCAGCCCTGGCTCCCTTGTTAATTCCGGCAGTAAGAGGAGGCAGAGCAACCTCAGTTGCTCCATTCAGCACATGTTTGCAATAAGCACACACAGCACATTATCACACCGCTTTATTCTGCCATAACTATCGGGAGACATTTCCTTTCTCACTATCACACCTATTGGGGATTTGTCATCCAAATTAGAGCTAAAGATACAAAAATACCTGAGCAGATCCTAATCAGAAGAAGCTGTTTCTGTTGTGAGTTATCGGCCCTCCACAGCCAGGAAGGGGGAAAAAAAGGAAGGGAAAGAAGAAAAGGCTGGGAAGGAGTCGTGCAGCAGTGGAGCAGCCCTATGGCTACCGTGGCTCCAAGGCACATCCCAGATGCAGCCAGCACTGCCAGCGGCTGCCACAGGAGATGCAGAGGTACCTCTCACCAAGGGGGTATCCACAGCTCCAGACCCCAACATCACAAACTTGGAGCACCCTAAACAGCAGGCAGGGCCCACGAGGTGCCAAGTGCAGTGCTGGGGCCAGCACTTGCCACTGCCATGTCCCCTGCCATGTCCTTGGGGCTCACCCCATGGACCCTGGCACCACCGTGGCACAGGCGCCAGTCCCCAGCATTGAGACACCGCAGTCCCAGAGCAGAGTCCTCAAGGACGAGGAGGAACTGATGGAGTTGGGCACAAAGGGGGTGGGAAATCCTGTTTTAAAATAACATCACTAAACGAGCTGGGGCTCGGCAGCACTTTGCCCAGAATTCAGGAATTCTCTTCCTTTCCTACTGTTTTCCCCCTCTCGTCCATCACCTCTCCCATGCAGGGCTCAGGGGCTCACTCTAGCACATGCATCCTGCACCATATGGCTGCGGGATGCTCTGTGTCACTTTCAAACCTTCCACCCCTCCAGGAAGGTGAAGCCACCATGAAGGAGGTGAATAATGACTGCTCAGAAGAGCCTCAGCCTCGCTGCCCACAGCACAGGCCACAGAGAAGGGAAGCTTCGTGCCAAGCAGGGCTGTGCTTCACCCAGCTGCCTGCGTTGCAGCATCCCTCCTGCCCGGAGCTGACGGGGGTCCTGGAGGAGAGCTGCCAAAGAGGTGACAGCAGCCGAAGTCCTGGCACACGGCTGGGAGGAGGCTGCCAGCTTTAAGTGGATTTCATGAGAAGTGCATTGGGCTACTTATCATTTTAAATGAGCCCCACATCTAACATGGGAGACACAGGAGGACGTAAGTAATGTCAGAACAGAGCCCTTTATTAATTAATAAACAGGAGTGCAAGCTAAGAGCTTTACATCTACCACTGCTAAATGCACACTTAAAAGCCCTATAATAACCCGTGTTCATAATATATTCCAAGCGCCCTGCCTGGCTCTGAGGCGCATGTGGTATGACACCATCTACCTGCTGCAGCATGCAATTAAAACTAAGCAGCAGCTCGGGCAGTGATGGATACGGAGCGAAACGCTGCGCAGGAATATCAGCTGGCGGATCCACCTCATGGGCACGGCATCCACAGTGCCAGAGTCAGATTGGCACGCGTGTGCTCATCCCAAATCCCAGCCTTGCCGGGGCTCCTGACAGGCTGCTCCTGGCTGGATCCTGCAGTACAGCTCCTACCCCATCCTGCTGTGAGACACAGAGAGGGCTCCCTAAACCACTTCAAAGCAAGGCACACTGCGATGCCTTCGGTTGTCCCCTGCCATCACACAGAGCGCACCACCGTCATTACACACAAACTCACGCTCTCAGCCACCAGGCACAGTTACCACCAGCGAACACACAAAGCAGATAGCAGCAGGCACACGTGGGCATGTGGATGCTCCTTATCTGCATAGGCAAATACTCACTTTGCATGCAAAATGTGATTTACAGAAAATGGACATCTAAATCGAAGTCGCAGCGTGCGGACTAGCACTGGCAGTGGTAATGGCTCTGCCACTGCTGCAGACAATATTGACATATGGGCTAAATCATGATGAGTGCTGTTGATGAAAAGTGCTGTAGAATGGCCAGGCATTATTACTGGGTTTAGAGCGAGGGCATTCATTAGCACTCAGCCATTTTCAAATGACACCTTTGGAGCAGGTCAGTGTCATTAACTCCTCTGCGCTGCCCCCCCACACCGCCTGGCACCTCAGAGGAGAGGCTGCTGTGCATCGGGAATGCCATCCCTTTCCTTTCCCTTTAGAGAACAGCTGATTCCCAACAAGTCCACCTTGTGAAGGGCAATGCCAAGGATACCTTGGAAGAGGATTATGAGAACGGTACCATAGGACCATAGAATCCCAGCCTGGTTTGTGTTGGAAGGGACCTTAAAGCTCATCCCGTTCCGACTCCCTGCCACCAGAGCAGGTGGTTCTGTAAGGCCACTTGGAACCTCCACACCCCATCAGGACCAGCCTGTGCTCCTGGAAGACAGCTCCATACATCCCACACCTCCACCATGAGGCTTTCCTGCCTTAGACCTCATCAGTGCTTAACCCCTTGGCACCCTGCTGAACACGCACTCCGGGGCTCTGCTGCACACAAAGAAGTCATCCTGGGGAATCCTGGCTCTCGGCATGACTGAGCTTTACAGCAAAAAGTGATCCCATTTTCAGGCAGATTTCCACTAATGAGCAAAGACTTGAGGACCATATGCTCTCCACAGCCTCTCCTGCTTACTGCTAGCTCCTTCCACTTCCTTCTCCGTAATGGGGAAGAGACATGATATATTTCAGTGCTCTTTCAGTATTATATTAGGACTGTTAAGCTTACCCACGTTAAATCAAAGAAATTAAAAATAACAGCAGGATATCAAACTTAATTACTTGTTTAAGACCATGCTGTAGAGCTTGATGGGGCAGCCCATGCACGATGGAGACCGGCAATTCCTTCCCTCTGGCTGCACAGCATTAGAACAGAGCACGGGGAACAGAGGAGAGAGGAACTCAGGGAGCTCTCTGTATGGAATATTGCACGATTACTCACAAATACAAATGAACGGAAACACAGCATCCCTGTACAGCTGAGCCCACAGGAACACATGCACCCTCCTGCAAACCTTCCTGAGATACTGGAGGTCTCTGCACCCCCTAAGAAAACACAGAAGCACTCTCTCCTTTAGTGCATCTGATCCCGTCTCTTGTATCTCAGGACCAGCCACCCTTGAAAGCTCTGCAAAGCTGGAAAAACTTCTTTATCCTTGGCAACCTAAGTAGTGTACTGGAGAACCAGAGAGGCCTTCTACCTCACCTCATGCACACACCAGCACAGAGGTACAATTTGCATTCCCCTCTCTTTGGCTGGACATTGTTATTCCTCTTCTAGATGATATTTAGCAACCATGTGTTGGCAGTGCAGCGGAATGCTTGTTTCAAAGCTTTACTAACAAGGCAACAGGAAATACTCCTTGAAAAGGAACCGGGGCGTTTGTGTGGAATCCTGGGACTGATGAAACGCAGCACTAAAACCCAGCACGCGAGGAGTGGGTACTGCAGGGCACACAGCACCGGGGGTCACACCAACACACGTAACCCCGTGTTTGGGCTTCTGTTTGCCTGCACCTCCAGCGGAGCACAGCACCCGAGTACTCAACGTGAAGAGCGAAGCTGTGGCTGCCCCATCCCTGGCAGCGCTCAAGGTTGGACACAGGGGCTTGGAGCAAGCTGCTCCAGTGGAAGGTGTCCCTGAAGGAGTTGGGACTGACGGAGCTTTAAGGTCCCTTCCAACCCAAACCAGGCTGGGATCCTATGACATGGGGTTTGCAAACAGCAGCCTGTGTGAGGGCCAGAGCCGGTCCCTGGAACATGGGCTGGATGGCAGCCGGCAGCCACGGCTTTACAAAAGGGAGAGAAGCAGGTTCATAACAAAGTTTGAAACAGATCTCACGGTTTGTGCAGCTGCTACAGGCAAACAGAAAGTCAGAGCAGCGCTCGCATGCAGCACGACACACGTGGGTTTGTATGATAATAAAAGCATGATGTGACATTCATTCTCCCTGTGCAAAGCCCCTCAGTCACCAGGCGGGTCTGATGTACAGAGCAGGCAGGCGTCACGCAGAAAGGGTTAAAAGAAAATGTTATACTAAAAGAAATCTTTCGACAAGTGTAAAAAAGCAAAATGATTGTAAATTCCACCAGGGGAATTCTGCCATGAATATGCTTCACCTTTCGCAGAATCTCCCACCCTGCCTCAGAGGATAACTGACCTTTGGAGAAAAATAATGAAAAGAAGAAATTCCTTGGAGAAAATAATGTGGCGAGGCCTCAGTAATGAGATCTGCTCCCTTTATGTTGCTATGACAACCGCAGTCATTTCATAATACAAAATACATGAATGGGGAAGAGGGCCATCTCCCCTCACCCAGCCGGCGCCTCGCACCCTTCTCGCAGGACAGCAACGTTTGGTTTGATTTGTGCTCTGCTTCACTTCCCTTTAATGCAACGTGAGCAAGAAAGCCTCCTCCTTTCACATCCCAATCACCGCTCCTCAGCCTGGTCCTGGGGCTTTGGCCATGGCATGCAGCGAGGTGCACCAGGCACGTACCCTGCTTCTTCCTGCAGCCAGCTGGAACCTTGGAGATGTCCTTGCAAAGAGCCTCCTCCTCTTGACTTAACCTGCAGGATTCCCACCTGGCTGAGCAGTGGTACCCTGTCCCAGGCACATCTTCCTCTGCAGCTGGGCTGCATCCACGTGTAGATGCTTATCGCACCGCAACATCTGTAACACTCGAGTCCCATTTTCATGACCTTGATCTTGGTGTCCCCCCAACCTCCCCACTGCCTTCCTGCACAGTGCCCATCAAGGCAGAGCACCACATCTGAGCCTTCCAAAGCCTCAGTGACGGGCAGCAGCATCTCCATCAGCTGACACGCATCAGCGATGCACACCCAGAGGATACGTGCCACAGTGGGAGCCGCAGTCATCTCCCCCCTCTCCTCCCCATCCCAGAGCTTCACTTTTTCCCCAGCTCAGCTAGGATCCCATATCTGTGTGTGGTTGTCTTTGCCTCTCTTGCCTGCACTGGCGCCGTAGCCGGAAGAGGGCAGGAAGGTTGGGTTTAGGCAGCAATGGCCGCGTAAGCCATGAAGCACCATCCAGAGCTCTGAAAGGAGAGGCCTGGGCTTAGCCCAGGAGTCCGGATGTCGGGGACAGAGGGTGTTTGTTTCCTGGATGCACTTCCCGAGTGACCCCCTTTCCCGAGCAGCCCTGAGGTTGCTGTTGGGACTGCGGGGCTGTGGCACAGCCCCAGCCAAGGGCCACTTCCCCACACTGGTAGTTTAAATTACACCTCATTTGTGTGCTCTCAGGGAGGGGAGTGTTTCAATCACAGCACAACCAGCTAGCTCCATGTTGCAGACACAAAGGCAGTTCCTCGGTACCTCTCAGCCATGCAGGGGAAGGGGTTTTACTCCTGCAGCTCAGGTCAGACATCAGCAAAGCGGGAAGGTTCATAGGAGAGCCTGAATGTACATCCCAGGCTTTTCCTTGGCGTGCTGGGCTTCCCAGCTCGCCTTGAGCCACTTCTCTGTGGGAGCATGATGATGACTGCTAGGACCAAAGCCCCAGCATCAGAGCAGGAGATGGAAATGGAGAAGCCAAGGGGGAACAACGTATGGTCTTTCAGTTAATCCAGAGCTTCGGAGCGTTTCCTGTTTCCCAGGTGGTCTGCTGGGAGAGGACTGAGCTCGCCTGCAGAGTCAGCAGAACTGCCAGGAAACTGGGAGAGAGCTGGGAAAAAACGGCAAACCGAGGCCTGCAAATGAAGAAAACAGCCAGGAATCCAAGGGGAAGCAAGAGGGTGGAGAGCAAGGAGGCCAAGAGCCCAGGAGAACAAGAAGCTCCAGTCCATGCTTCTATAGAGCTCGAGTAGGTAGCAGCATGGAGCAGGATGCAGGGACCGTCTGCTGGGATGGGCATGATGAGGATGACAAATGGGACAGGGTTACTTTCATCTCCCTGTGCTCTCATGGTGACACTTCCCAAAGAGCAGAGGTTAGGAGGAAAGGATGAAAAGCTGAAGGAAACCGAGCCACAGGCAGCAACCCCCAAACTGCGGAATCCGATGGTCCTTCTCCAGCTCCTTCCAGGACAGTGGCATTCTCAGGACAGGTTTTTGGGTCAGCACTGCTGAGGGTGGAAGCCGAGGCAGGCTCTGCCTCTTTTCCAGCATCTGCAGCAGGCAGCACCATTACCCAGATCCCCGAACCTCCTGTTTCTATCCAGAACACTTCCACTTGCCTCTGGTGACTGAATCTGGGGAATTTGCATGTGGCAGCAAGATCCGCCTTATATCAAATACCAGTGCAGAGGCTAATTTAAATTCTCTTTATGCAAATGTTCAGTAGTACGGAACAGTAATAAATCTGGGAAACCACTGGAAAGATGTTCAAGAGGACATACGAATTCCAGTCACACATCAGCAATTAGGAATCCCAGGAAGGAGAAAGCACCTGTCTTGGCCTTTAGTGAATATTATTCTCAATTAGAATATTCATCATATACACAAGACAATTCCTTCATTCAAACTTCCATAGACATGTTCAAATTACATCATATCTGCAAAACAGAGAGATGGAAGTTATCATAACCTGTCTCTGAATAAAGCATTATTGAAACTATAAATGGTCCTGTCTGAAGCTTGCTGAAGTGCAGAAGCCTGACAGATGCTGCACAGAAATACAACGGGCTGGATGATGTCTTCTGAAACAGCTTGCAGGAAAATGATCCCATTAGGACTGAGGCTTTCCAAGCAGCCACCATGAACACCCAGAGGCTCTGCTGCAGGGAGGGCCGTGCACCGCACACCAAGGGAGGAGGTGATGGAGATGCTGCTGGCACGGGGAGCGTGGTCCTACCTCGGAGGCAGCCCGGGCTCAGCTCCCTGGCTCGGGTGAGCCACCAGCGGGGCAGCCACAAGTTCCCACTGGCTGGAAGTGAGAACGTGAGCTCCCCTGGTGCTGCTCACTGCGAGAAGCCGTGCTCAGTACGTGCCTCTCAGTACGTGCCTCTGCGTGTGCGGCTCCTGACCTCCGAGGTTACTCTTTGCCTGGGGCTACCCCAGTGTGCACACAGGGAGCAGAGCTGCGCTCAGAACCACTCCTCCCCATCCCTCCCAGTGGTGCCAGCCACACTGCCAGGTGTTTTCTGATACCAGATCAGACATTTAGGGCCAGAGGGATCCTCGCGCTCATCTGGCCTGTGTTAAGCCAGAGATCAGACCTGAGGGCTTTTCTGTGTCGGTTCCTGATACAAACCCCATGTCTGTGCTTGAAGTTTCAACAGGCCTCCTCCGTGATAAGGGCTCTGCTCCCCAGAAGCGACCTGGAGACTCCTCACCTGCCCCTGCATGCCTCGTCCCAAAAGATCCAGCCAGACAGAGCTGCTGCATCTCCCTTGTCACACACATCTGCTGCAGCCTCAGGTCAGTGGTGCCTGTCCTGGGGACCCACAGAGCTTCCCAAGCCCCTCAGTGCATGGACAGCAGCCCCACAGCCCGAGCTCAACATCCTGCTCGGTACTGCTGCGTTCCCCCCTCAGCAGTCCCATTCCTGCCCTGTTCTCCACCATCAGGCAGCAAACCTCCAGCTCCCCCTCCTCACCTTCTGCAAAACCTGCACAAGCTTTTCTCCTCTGGAACGTCCTCGGTGCACCAAACAGTATGCAAGGATGCCATTAACAGTCCAGGAAGGAGCTCACCCTGCTCTTCTAAAATGCCTGAGCCCATATTAGCTGGCTGTATAACGGTCCGGTCTCGGTGGCCTTTCCAAGGTCTGTCAGTGATTGTCCTCCCCAGCAAGGTCACATTTTGGGTGTACGGCAGTGAAGCATTTCTCAAAACTACAATGAAAATGAGGCACATTCACTGAACGTTCACTGAGCACTTCCAGGGCTGCTCACAGCCAAATGATCCCCCTCCGCAGGACCTTCACTCAGCACCAGCTCTCTCCCCACCTGCTGTATTTGCAGATGCCTCCCTGCATTCTCCTCATTCACCTGAAACACAGCAGCAAGGCTGAGCCCCACACCGTGATCCGTATCCCCACGCTTCCTCACACCTTCCCTCATTCCCACTACCCGCCCCTTGTCCCTACATCAGCTCTTTGACAGGGCCGCTGGTGTGGCACATGCAGCACAGCCCGTTCTGGGGGCACAGGAACAGTACAAACACCAATACTGCTAGACACTGGGGGTTGGCAATAAAGCCCCATCGGCAGTGGAATCAGATGAAAAGATTCATTGCCAGGCTAAGCCCTTGAAATGCAGCACCACATCTTGAAAATATCCAGGAGCCTCCCTGGTACTTCATCCATTAGATTTTGGTCAAATTATCAGAGGTAGAAAAATGAACAAGGAAGACTTTGGAAGGACGCGGCTGTAATAAGAAGCAGTATTGATTGCCACCAAAAAGGCTTTATAAATCTTTCATGCTGTCTCTCCACCTGGACCTGCCCCGCTGAGTTTCCCAACACTATTTGTTTCTAAGGTGAACTTCAAATAGAATTCTGTTAACATGGACCAAGACATCCCAGATCCTTCTTCCAGTGCTGCTGAGCTCGCTACAGCCCCGTCCCCAGCAGTGCCTCTCCTCATGCCCAAAACGTGGGTCACAGCACCCAGCCCTGCTGCCCATCCAGAGACACCTCTTGGTGCCAGTGTGGACAGGAGCAGCTCACGGGATGGGTCTATGGGGAGTCTGTGGCTCAGACCTCACTCAGGGATGTATTCTGGAGAGCAGGGGATGGGTTTGGGCTGGGTCCCTGCCATGGGGTGACTTATCACCAGCCACGACTGGAAAGCCTTGGGATGAGAACTGCGTTGCCATAGCAGCGGTGCACATTCCTGGATCAATAAACCCAAGGCCCGGAGTGGGGATGCTGGCCACAGAAACCCATCCTGCAGGGGCATGAGGGTTTGGGAACAGCAGCAGCACCACAACAATGGGGACAACAGCAGCAAACAGGGCCCAGGCCAGGAGGGTCCTGAGCTCCCGGTTGTGGTCCCCTAGACCTAAGGCAGCCAGTTGTGGCTGTATCCTGCACAAGCTCCAGGAGAAGTCATATTGCCCAAAGTATTGGATATAGAGTTAAAAACGAAGCTGAGAATGTGCTTTAAGCAGAAGTCACTGCCCTGGAGAGGCAGCCTGACTTCTCAGAGCAGCCAAAGGCATCCCATGTGCATGGTGAGCAGTATCCCTGGTCCCCTACAGCATCTTCCCACCCAGCCAGGCTGGTGCCAATGCCACCAGCGAGGTGCCACTGCAGCCACTCAGCACCAAACCCCACAGAGCGGGTCCAGCCAAGTGCCTGGGACACAGAAAGCACCAAGAGCTTTTTGGTAGCACAGAGGGAGCTGGAGCCGGGTGGTGTCTGTGATCCTGCCCACCTCAGAGATCTCCCGGGTCCCTTTGAACCATCACCTCCCGCTGCAATTCATCTGGCTTCTGCAGGAATAAAAGGTATTGAGAAAAATCAATGATAATTCATTGTATCCTATGATTTTTAAAGGCAATTAAGGCAAAGACAAGGTAAGAGGTTAGCAAAATCTCTCATTCTTTAATATATTGTATTTTCTCATTAATTCTTTAATCTTTGTGACAAATGCTCCCAGGCAGAGGGCCAGCTTCCTGCCCACTTGAACTCTGGTGAGTTATGAGGGAAGCAGGCAATGCCTCAGCCCCACTGTGGGCAGGAGCTGCCAGGCAGCTCTGGCTGCCTCCAGCTCTTCGCCTTCCCTACGCATCCCAGTCACCTCTTGGAAGCATGGGGGCCCATGTGGGATTTGCCCTGGCACAGGGAAGTGTCACCCTGCACACAGCGTGTCCTCCTGAACCGCTGCCTGCAAACGGCATCAAACCCAGGGGATGGGCAAAGCCTCCCTGGGACACTGAAACCTGAAGGCAGAGGGCAAAGCACTCAGCTCTCCTGTGTGAAAAGAAGTCACCACTCCCCACTTCCACCCCTGCTTATTTGCACCAAGGAGTTAATAACTGAATTACCACTAATGAGGAGTCCTATGAATGAGAACGCATCGCACTTCTGCTCATCACCAATGTTTCTGTGTAAGGTCTGGAAAATCAAAGTCATTAATGAAGAAGTTATTTTGGAATTCAGAGCTGAATTCCGCAGATTCCTGGTATCAGCAGTCTGCTGCACCAGCTCGTCCTCACTTCCTAACAGCAGAACCCCTTAATTAACGGTGAACTAATTAGAAACACTAACTTAAAGACACAGTTGAAGTTCCTTCCATAGCAAAGGACTGGTCGCAGCAAGACAGCCACGAGCGCTCAGTGCAGAGGGATGGGAATGGAAACGGGAGCTGCAGGACACACATGGAATCATGGAACCAGCCAGGTTGGAACAGACTTTCAAGCACATCCAGTCCCACCCTTGCCCAGCAGTGCCAAGGCCACCACTAACCTGTGCCACTGAGGGCCTCGTCTACACGGGCTGTGAACACTGCCCTGTGAACACTCCAGAGCCAGACTGAGCTCAGCACTCAGTGAACACGAGCAGGTCTGGTTGAAATCTCCCTGCATCGGTTGTGCAACCAAAAGCTGCAGACGCCTCAGCGGGTCCTCAGCCGGTCCAGCCCGCGCTGATGGGGAGGGCAAGGGGCCCAGCATCGTTTGGCAAGTTCAGAATCAGAGCACTGGCCATGAGGCCTCTGCAGTGATGGGAAACATCTCCTTCCCCTTTCAAAACACGGGCGAGAGCTTCAGCCCTAGGCAGGAGCGATGTTAACAACCCACATATTTACCTGCTTCACGCTGCCCTATTTGTTAATAACATTTTCCATCTCTCTGCTTAACGAAGCAGAGTTTCCCCTAAAAAAGGCAAATATTATGGCCCTTCATTCTGCAGAAATTTATTGCTATGGAGCAGAAATGCTACTGTATTCCAAACATTGGCAAGAAAGCCGGGAGGCTCCATTCCTGCCAGCTTTTAATAGGATACACATTTAAGCTGCGTGTTGCTTGCGAGTTGCATGTTTATTTAAACAAGACTTTCCAAGTGTTTAGGGACAGAGGTTGCTGCAAGTTCTTATCATTAAAAACAATGGTGCTGAAACTTTCAGGAAGGAGCATTACAAATGGAGTCACTGTGCAGAATAAATCACTGATAAACTTTCAGCACAACTAATTTTAACCCAGGAAGAAGTCCTGCTGGGTCTTAACTCTCTCCTAATGGCTGCGCACACTCCCAGGATGGTTTGGGAGCTATTATGAGATGAAATGATTTATTTAGGGATTTCAAATGCTTTAAATAAATCTTTCTTTTAGTCTCTGAATTATGCATTTCTCTAGCAGAGCCAGAGGTAGGACACTTTCTCAAGGTAACACTACAAGGCCAGGATTACCCAAACCTTTCCAGCCTGATGACAGAAACCTCGCCTGTGACTTCCAAAACATCAGGCACAGAAAAGGGTGCTCAGGGGCTGACATTCGCCTTCAGTAGTGATGATAAATGAAGCTTCTCAGCTTAATTGTGCCAGGGGCATTGTCACATCCAGTTTAAACCTCACAGCACAACGCCTGCTGCAGGAACACTGCTCTCATACGTGAGGAGCCGTCACTTCCCAGCTGCCCACTGGAGCCTCACTCCACAATCAAACAAGTGGGGAAAGACCTTCAAGATCATCAAGTCCAACTGTCAGCCAACACTGCCAAGACCACTGGATGGCTTTGATTAATTCACTTTGCTCTTACCAATCCAGTCAGGCTCTGAATGCAATGACCAGGACCTAAAGCAGGACGGTGATGCAGGCTCCAGAGCTGCTCCTGTGCGTGTGCATCACTCCTCCATCACTGCCCATGGCTCTGCTGCACGCGCTGCACCATGAGCCATCCCAGCAGTCAGCTCCAGGTCGGCTGCCCAGGAATCAGAGGGAGGAAAGGCATTGTCTGCCACGGTGCCTACGGAGAGCTGCCGCTCGGTAAATAAAAGGAGACTCTAAATATTATTTTTGGTAGGGATTTTCATATGAAAAAGTAAACCACCATAAATCAAGCACAATGCCACAATCAGCACATACTTGTGAATAAATGCATCCCGTAGTACAGTTCAGCATAAATTATAGCCATTTGATTTAGGCTTTGCAGCACAAAGCCATACCATTGAAATTCAGCCAGAATTGAGTCCACTCACATTGCTACACATTTATGAAACATATTCATGATTATTGTCATAAACTCCTAAGAACTGGCTCTTGAGTTACTTTGCCACATCATCATCTGTAGTAAACAAGACTTATTTTACATTCCTCTTTTCTCGCCTGACAATCTGCTTCAGAACGCTCTGCAGAATTAATGCCCAATTTAGGACCAGATTTTCCCCAGCAAGTATGAAATGATATCTATAACCCATGAAGGCAAACCTCTGCACAGGCAGAGCTTTAAGCTCTGCTGCAAGACCCTGTGTGGGCTACAGCACCCCCCAGCACCTTCATCTGCCCAATGGGCACACCGCCTGGAGATGAAGGGCTGGGATTAATGTGCCAAGTGGCATCTTTTGGTGCCAAAGCATTTCCTCTGCCTGCAGAGGCTCTGATCGGTGACTCGCTATCTGTGCTCCACGTGGAGCCCTGGGCTTCTCCAGCAGGAATGGCAGAGACAGAAGTGACCCACGGGGTGCACCGTGGTTCTGAAGCTCTCCGAGTTCATCAGAAAGTCACGGAGCATCTGAGGTGCACAAAGCAACCTCCATGATGACGGAGCTGTGCGGTGCCCGTGCCTCAGGGCTCCTCCCCGGCCCCGAGGACAGGTCCCTCCTGCTCGCCTGGGACCCAATTCAGGTTCACATTCCCCCTCTTGCAAACCTTTAAGGAGTCAATCGCATCGTTTCAACAAGTGCAACAACTCAATTACCACCGTTACGTGAGTAAAGCCGCTGCTGCGCCTGTCTTGGCAAACATCACACGAACATAACTTCACTAAATGCAATAAACCAACCACAGAACTATTAATTTTAGCATGGTATTCATAACAATTAGAAACGCACGAACCTTAAAATGATAAAAACTGAAATGAATACCAAAACAGCACAAAACAGAGCAATGCAGCTCCTCAAACCAGGGACACTGTTGTGTGGTGCCACAGCACCCAGGAGACAGGCCGAGCAGGGCTGGGAACGCTGACCTGCCTGCTCGGGTGGGCTCAGGCTGCCTCTGCTCCAGCTAAGGCACTGCCCAGTACTTCCCAAGTGTGAGCCCTTGGACGGGGGTCCCAGCTCAGATCCACCAGGAGAAGCCCTGGAGATGGGCTGGGAGCTCAAGCTCCCCTGCATCAGGGGCTGCTTCCCCACCAGCCTGCCAAAGACCTGGAGATGATTGCTCTTAACTCATGGAATCCCAGAGAGAGCCACTTCACAGTTTTCTTTCGCCCGCTCTCAGCAGCTGAACTCTGTTTTCAAAAGCAAAGAGAAAAAGAGAAGGCAAAAACCTCGGCACGGAGTACTTGATCAGCAGCCAAAGCCAACCTTCGGTATCGAGGCATTCTTGAGCTGCTTTGTTTATAGATACCAAAATACACACAACCCCCCCGCACTGCTGGAACCGCTTGGAGCACAAAACACTTCCACAGACAGCAGCCCCTTGTTACACATCACCGCTGCTGAGCTTCCCAGGACACGAAGCCCGGAGCGAGCGGCTGGGCCGGGATGGGGCACTCCTGCAGGGTGGCACAGGGAAAGGCAATGGGGAGAGCAGGGCCAGCGCAGCCCCACCGCCCGCCCTGCTCCCAGTGTCCTAGTTTAGAGGATTCCTGACGGACTGGACGTTTCTGCATTTCCTTTTCCATTAGCGCTGGATTGCCAAATATTTGTGCAGTGATGGAATTCGCCTGCCAGAACTGGAGCAGGAGGAGGGAGCTCTGCTTTCGTCTGACCTCGGGGCAGGAGAGGTTCTGGGTCCCCGGCATGAACTACTGGAGCCGGGAAAAGCCCGGCTGGGATCGGCATCTCCAGCACCCGGCGGGAGGGCTCCGACCCCTCCAGCGCTGGGGAGCCCACTGGAGACACCAGAACGTTTCCACTTCGCCCGAGCGCACAAGGAAACTTCTGGAGAGAGACTATAGAAGCAAAATATGCTGAATGCCTCCGGATCGATGCCTCCGAGTAGGAAAAATCAAACAGCTCTGCCATCGTAAACAGCAGATGGATGGCAGCAGAGGAGTCCAGTGAGCACTGGGACAAACAGGAAAGACTTGGACACTTCCAGGGCATTGTTTGAAACTCAAGGCAGAACATTCTGATCTACTTCTGACTGTTCTGATGTTACATCTCGTGTTTTAAAACACTCCGTGCCTTCACAGAAACACTGCAAAGACGTCGAAAGAGCTCGGATACACCAAGTGCTCCGGACCTGGAGCCCTCAGCTAGGTCTGATTAGCAACACAGTCATCAGAACGGGAACGAGACATCAGACAGATGCACAGTGCCACTGTGCTGCTGCAGGGCCCTGTGAGGGACAGGGGGTCTCTCCCTCCTCCTCCTCTCTTGGCAGCTCGGTGCCCTCATGTGAGGGACCCATGTTCTGCTGTCCACTTTGGATAACCACAGCAGGCTGCCCTGCAGCAACACCACGCACACGAGTGGCAATGCCACATGGCAGCAGCATCCTGACCTTCCCATGGGAGCAGACAATGGACCACCGGGATACCAACAGCACCCCCCACAGCGACCCCCAGGCTCACCCATGGACCTTCATCCACCACACGGTCCCCAGCAGCATCGCTCCTGCACAGGGGCCTGTGCTCCATCCCCTGGCCCTGGCGAGGCTTCGAGCCTCCCCCAAGGGCTTTGGCTGTGAGGACATGGTGGGTCATGGCTCTGTTGCAACCGTGCCCTGGATGCTTGTGATGATTGTGGCAACAGAAATGGCCTAAGTATTTGTTCAAGAGCAGCGAGTGCCTTTGTCAGGCACAGACTTTGCTTCTGTGCCTGCTTAGCCATTTATACGTCTTTGTTGCTGCCAGTTGGAAGTTGCACTTTGCAAACCAGCCCTTCCCAGAGCAGAATGCATTTTAACACAGGCAGAGGAGTGTGCTATGAGCCCAAGCCCTTGGATTCAGCTTCACAACACACACAGCTCCCTCCTGCAGCATAGCTCAGCCTCAGGGCTGCTTCACACCCAGCTCATCCCGATCCCACACTCTCCAGAGGCTCCTGCTCCCCATGGGAGGAACAAAGGCGCTCCACTGCACTGGTGACTGCTGCAGAGCAATCTTGGCATTCCAGATGAGCAATTCGCACACTTCCAGCAGCTTGAGTGCATGATAGAAGCTTCATTCCCGGCTCAAAAGGGCAGCAGATCAGATTTGTCCATCTCCCTAGTCAGACAGTCACAGTATCTGAAGTATGGTTATGCTCCCAGGAACACGCTCTATTGACTTCACCACCCGGCTCAGAAGAAAGGTGGGAGAGAGTAAAACTCCTCTGATACGGCCACTGACCACATTCCAGCTCCTCAGGCTGGGAACAGGGCACCAGACGCAGGGGCAGGTCAGACATCTCACCGCAGGCTTCACTCAGCTTTGCCAGACCAGGGGAACAAACAGGTTTTCCCGAGGCAGACACAGCCCTGCAGATGACATCCCACCGGCGAGCAGCCCGGCTCTCCCTTTAAGCGACACGCTGGCAATGGGTGAGCTCCTCACACGGGCTGGAGCCAGGCAGCTGTTTGTGCATCTGACACCCTGGAGAGCTGTGCTCCTCACTGTCCATCCCCTCAGACACACACCGGAGCTGTCAGAGTACGGAACCCCCCGGAGGATCCTCTGCAGAGGAGTCCGGAGGCATTCCTGCGGGAAGCGCTGATGGAGTCGCAGTGGGTGAGGGTCAGGCCTGTCCCCGGTCCCTGCTTGAGCTGCTCAACAACGAGTCTCAAGTGGAAAGCAACCGCAGAAGTGCAGTGCTTTTTTTCCTTCCACTTCCACAGATCACCTTCTGCTCTGAACATGGAAACCATATGGCAGACAGGTCCTATCCCCTGCCAAGAAATTCCTGCCTGATGAGATCCCTGCCGCTATCATGGAGGCTGCAAGGGCTTCCAGCAAGGGAGCTCACTTTCTGCTTCAGACAAACCCTGCAGGCAGCCTGGGGAGGAAGAGCAGGGCCTGAGGTGCCAGAGCCTCTGCCATAGCTGCTGCCTGCTGAGAACTGCCCTCAGAGGGAGCACTGCCATGGTCCAACCGTCCCCTCCGGCCCTCCCGCTGATGGGGGCTCTGCAGTGAGCCCTGCTCCTCTGTGCAGGCAGCAAGGGACAGCTCGGCCGAGCAGCGATCCTCTCCTCCGTCTGAAGGGCACTGGTTGAATCCACAGAGAGCAGCTGCCCTCTGCTCCCACACAACAAAAGGCACATCCATGGTCCACACGGAGAACGGCTCCATCCCTGACTGGCAAAGGAGTCCCAGGGGTTTGCAGAGGGAAAACCCCAGACCTCAGCCGCATGTAAATACCAAACACTGTACAAACCCAGAGGACAGCCCCAGAGAGGGATGATTGTGCGAGGAGGGGCAGTACACAGCAAACCCCCAGAGCCACGTTTGGTGGGGGCACGGCCCCACTCAGCCCCACACATTGCAGACAATGCCGGCACCACCCCAGCCCAGCCCTGCGGGGCACAAGCACCATTCCTCACACTGGGTTTTCTCCTGAAACAAGTGCTGATGTGGACAGAGCAATCAGTGGTTTGAGTGATTGCCTTGTGCAGAGGACGGGTCTGGTGCACGGAGATGCTGGTATCAGGGGATCAGTGTCTGCACAGGGTACCGGCTCTTATCTACGTCCGTGTCTTGTTTGCAGGGTGCTGGGGATGTGCATCCATTTGTCAGCCAGAAAATGACTTGCAAATACAAGTGCTGGCAAGGAGGAATCATGAATGAAAGCAGTAACAAATGAAGCAGTTCCCTCAGACACATCCTCGGCCTGAACCCCAGCACCACAGACCGCCAGCACGAGCAAGAGCTGAGCACAGCCTCTGGGAAGCATGGAACCCATGTAACCAGGACCTGAAGGAAAGGGGCTGCCTTGGAGCTGAGAAATGAAAGACACAGACACACTGTGTGTGGAGGGGGATGACGGGAGCAAGAAGTGGGTTTGGGAGCCCCATGGGAGCCTGCAGCTGCCCTCCAGGAGGCCTCTTTGGGGACTGAGACCCACAGTTTGGGGACTGGATGCCCACAAGGCCACATATCAGCCTCAGCTCCATCGCCATGGGGACAGCCAGCACACCAACACCCGCAGCACTGCCCTCCCTCCCTCCTCTCTTTCTGGGGAGGTCACCCTGCATTCAGCTCCTCGGTGATGCATCGTGTTGGCTTGTGACCACTGACGCAGGAGGTTCCCCGCTCTGCCATCACTGTTCACACCACCACCAGTCCCTGTGTCACCTGCAGACACTACCAGCAAAGGTTTGTATCATCACTCTTGTTAAATCACACATTAGACCATGTCAGGGTGCTCCTTGGGAATGCAACACTGCCACTAATGACCATACATTGAAATCTGTCATTAAGCCAATTTTTAATCCACATAATATGTGTTATTAGCTACAGGTTCTCTGGGCAAAATGTAAACACCTTCAAGGAACCTGAAATACAGAGCACCACCCACATTACACTTCCTAACCCAGCCCACGGTGTCATCCTGCTGGACTATTCATGTGGTTTTCCTCACCAAGAGCCTTTCACAGCACCATCAGATCAGCACGGGAAAGCACCAGGATGCTGCTGGCTGCCTGGGAGCATCAGATCACAGCTCCGTGCTGATGCGCAGGCAGTCAGCAACCACCACACTCAGCACATTAATTACCATTACTGCAAGCCCTGGCTCTGATGGCTGGGGACCGCCGCAGGTCCTGGGAATGGGGTGTCCCCACATTCTGCTCTTCCGGGGGAAAAGGTGAAATTCTGCACCATACAAGTGAGTGGCATTGTAACAGGAAGAACCGGCTTTTCTTCCACAGCTTCCGTGTCCCTTCGCTGTCACCTGCCAGGGTCTAAGCTGTCACCTTTCTGGGCTCTGAGCATGACAACAGCTCATTTCCCCTGCCCTACCTCAGGCAGCACCCGGACCCCTGTGTGCTCCCCAATGGCTTCTGCTGGCTCATGGTGCACAGACCAAACCACACACAGTGGGCCTGAGCCACCCCCAGATCCCATCAGCTGGTTTGGGGGTGCCCACACCGGGGACAGGGCCACACACCGGAGCCATGGTGAGGGGCACAGCCGCACATCCCGGCTCTCCGGAGGGGACCGCCAGGACCACGACTGCTGAGGAGCGGGGAAGGAAAAATCAATGAAGGCAGCACAGTCAAAGCAGATTCCGGCAGAGCCTGCACCATCCAAGTGAGTGTTACTTGGGGCTAAATGGCTTTCCTTATCGAGCGCTTGGTCCTCAGGAGCCGGACTCAGCCTCCCAGCGAACCCCATCCGTCCTCAGGTTTGACTGGAAACTCCACATTCTTCCTTCTGAGAAAAATGTCACAGACATTCCTCCGTTTCATTACTCTCTGCTGCTTCTCCTTTCCCTCCTATTAAAGCTCCAGCAAGGGGAGGCTGAGCCGAGCGCCAGCTCAGAGCTGGACACAGGCCCAGACTGTCTGGACGCGGCTCAACAGTGGAAAGACCTATTGTTTTGCTTGGCAGGCTACTGGTATTTTTCCTTATGCCCAGAAAGGCTGCGCCAATTTACAGCCCATGACCTGGGGAGGGGGAGGAAGAGCCAGACTCACGTCCCACCCTTTTCCCCTCCAGGAATCTCAGCCCATGGAGGCACCACACATCCTCCCACCACAGCGCCGTCCTGCACCCAGAGCAGCAGTTCTCCCCCCCAGGTATCCTGTGCTCCTCACTGGGTTTATCATCCGGCTGGGATCTGATCCTGAACACAACCCTTGGGAGCAGGTCACCTCCCCGGCTCCATCCAGAGAGCCTCCCAACCCCTTCCCATGCTCATGGCCCCCCCAGGGGACGGCTGGCACATCCTGCTCCTGCCCGGACAGAAATCCCACCGGCGCAGCCTCCCGATGCTATCTTGGTACTTCCAGCCCCGGGGTGAGCAGGAAGCACAGGGCTGTGGGAAAACTAAACAAGGAAGTGAGCCGAGCTTTCTCACACCACCGAGCAGGTTTGCTCCCTTCTCATTGAAGCTGCTGGGCACAAGTTCAGGTCAGGACTTGCCTTATCATGGATTGTTTCTTCCAGGCCTTGATACTATCAGCAGCTTCCACCGTGCTGCTCTTACAGCATCCTCAGGCTGAGCTACAGCCCCACGCTGTGCCGCAGCACCTTACCCACCGTGTGTCCTGCATGGCAGCCTGGGTGCCTTCGGGCAGTTTCCACAACGACCAACACACCAGCTCTTCCCATCAGCACCACTTGAGCCAGTGCCATCAATCTGCTTGGCTGGCTCTCAGCAGTGGAGCTGGGGAGGACCCGTGTGGCATCACCAGGCAGTGACCAGGCTGTGCTGCTGCAGGCAGAGCCAACTCTGCGAGCCCAAAGCCAACCCTGGGGTGCAGTGGCACTGCAGGGACCACCCTGTACCCCCCACAGCCATGGGGAAGGAGCCACAGCTCCACACCCACCACGTCTGCCAATGCCCTGAATCTGCCCCAGAAAGCTCCTTCTGCGGCATCACAATGGGGAAAAACTCAATACTGCATCAAGGACTTCCTCCTCAGCCCCCCTGCACTTTCCCCACTGCAACTCCTGAATCACCATTTACCTTCCCAAGAGAGGAATCGCTGCAGCGCTTTAGAACACAGTCCTGCACTTCAGCAGCAGCTCTCCTCCCCAGGGCTGGGGAAGGATTCCAGGCCTGCCCTTCTATCCATCGGCAGAGACAATGCTCAAAAAAGGGAAGAAGGAAGGAGTGAAGCAGAGATCTCGCTCGGTTCACGCATCACTCCAGCTTTTCACATGAATTACTCCTCTTTCCTGCCAGCCCTCTGCTTGCCAAGCACGGCTCTGCAAGCCAGGCTGGGCTGCGGTGGGCAGCACAGAAGGCAGAGCCCCATAAGCCCAGAGTGAAGGATGGAGCAGCAGGAGCTAAGCCAGAGCAGGGCACGGCAGAGCAGCTGCAAGCACAAACCTTATCTTACAAGTGTTCCCTCTGATTTTATACTGGAAACGGTCCTGGAATCCACCGAACGCAAACTGCTGACAGCAGAGCAGCAGCAGCAGAGCTGACCACCCTGAGGGTTGGCTCTCAATCCCTGCCGGTGGCTGCCTCCGAATGCCCCAACCCTTGGGAGCCTTTTGGAGAGCACCTTCTACCATATAAAGACAAATGCGGCAGATCTTACAAACCTGCCAAGTATTTAGCAGGATGATGGCAACAAACACTAATTATGGCTCAGGTTCTGCACTCCATCACCATATTCCTACAAGTGCACAAATCACCCCAACAGCCCCAGACAGAGATATGGATGGAAAGGAAGGGAAGCTCAGAGACAGGGGAGCTAATCAGAGAGGAAACGGCCCTTGTAACTCGGCCAAGTCAAACTCAGATTGTCTCTTGGATGTAAAGTGCTGAAGCAGGAAAGGTTTTTAAGAGCACACACAGTAATTGTCTTGCAAATAGGACGGTGCTGTGCTTTCCTCCGCAGCTTTGGAAAGGACATAGCAGGATGCAATACAAGGCCATCACCACAGGTCACAGAGCGGTGGCTGGCACCCAGCAGAAAGCTCACGTGTCACCTCCAACAGGCTCCTGAAGTACGTGCCCCGGCCCGAGCCCCTCTGGGCAGGGCAGGACACCCCAGCAGGGCTGGGTGCCCATGCACAGGGGCTGCATCTCCCCCAGTTTGCTTCTGTCAGGTTTTAAGAGGTGATAATTCCTCTTTGGACTCTCGGTCACACCTCACGGTGTGGGACTGCAAAGCTGCTCTTGGCATTTCCATCTGTGTTATTGCTGGCCCGGAAAGCAGCTTCCAGTCTGGCCCCTGCCCCTGCCTTTGCCTCCTGAGAGCACAGAGGCTCCTGCCGGGGACTGCTCCAGCTGCAGGGAATGGAATACGACACAGGGGCTGTTTTCTCAACCCATTCTATTGCCAGTTGTTTTGATAGCAGTTGTCCCTGTGATGGGGAGGAGAGCCCTCCCTTCCCCTTCAAAGGGTATCCGCACTCTGTCAGGAGGCTGCTGGGTGCCAAAGCAGACCTCATGGAAAGCAGGTCGAGGGCTGCTCCTCTAATCAGGGAGGTCCTTCCTGACTCCCTTTCAAAGGATTTTCCAAGGAAGCTGGATGCTCCGGCAGCAGTCTGGACAACTCACACGAGGTTTCACTTGCTCTGGAGGCACAGGTCCACAGGATGGAAGGTGTTGGTCATCTCTTGTCCTCGGACACAATTGCTTTCAAATGATTCAGTTCTTCCTACAAGGGGTGGACGAGTCCAAGGGGGTGAGGACACTTCCAGCTGCAAGCCCCAAGTCTTTCAGCACTGCTGCAGATGAAGTGGCATCTCCGAGTCTGCTGTACCCAGGACCCTGCTGCCCAACAAGCCCCAGGCCAGCAGCCCACTGGAGGGAGAGCAGGAGGCAGCACCCAGGAGGACCCAGGCTCTGTGCTCTCCTGGGTGGCCGCACAGTTAAGCGAGCAGGAAGGGATGCAGGGACTCAGTGGAGGGTGATGACAGGCTTAAGTGCTTTAGAACAGGGAAAGAAAAAGGCCCACATTATGCCAGGTTTCCAGCTCAAGCCTTGCTCTTGGTCTGCTCAGCACAGGCAGGAGGTTGGAGAGCTGAGGCCATGTGAGGATGGAGGTGGCTCAGGAGCACTCAGCCCTGGGCCAGGGGAAGCCCAGAGCCAGGAGCCCACCCTGCTGTGTCTCAGAGGTGCCTGTGCTCAGAACTCCCTCCAAGGGGTCTGGGTGTCCCCGACCCAGGTCACACCAAGGCATTTCCCCACAGCAGCACCCTGCTGGGCACAGCCCACGCTCACAGCCCACCCTCTGCCTCACTGGGCTCAGGGCCCATGGGCACACACATGGGGCACACAGTCCTGCTGCCCTTCGCCAGCCCCACAGGGGCAGGAGCAAGCCAGGAGCCCCACAGGCACCTGGAGCAGCCATCCCATGGGATCCCTGCTCCCTGCCAAGTAAAGAGTTAAGGTGCTGGGAGCTGAGCATCCAGCCAGAACACGCCAGGAGCATGACTAACTGCACAGCCGCTGTGCCTCGCACCCCAGCGCAGGGAAGGTGCTGCCAGCACCCAGCCAGTGCGAACACGTTCACTGCAGCAATTGCTTCAGAAACAGCATAAGGAAGGAAGCAGCAGAGAAGCCAATGACAGACACCAGGTGTGAGTAAACCCCATCTCCAGCCCAGGTACCTGCAGTGATCTGCCCTGGAGCTGGCTGTTCAGACACTGCAGGGGGAAGCATCTGGGGCTGGGCTGTTCCCAGCTGAACCACAGGATATCCCCCCACTTAACTGCAGCTCCCAAGGCAGCTCTCCCAGGGACCTCCAGTTACAAAGGATTTCATCCCCTTTGGAGCAGGCAACACCACAAGCGGCTTTCTCTCTCATCCTCTGCACATCTCCAAGGGGTGAGACACTCATGCTCTGTCACGGGGCTCTGTCCTGCCCTGGTGTTAAAACGTGGTACCCATTAGGAGCACCCCAAAGGGCTGAGCTGCTCCACGAGGACAGCTCTGTCATGGGCAGGATGGGTGCTGGGGTCAGAAGGGTCCATTACCTGCAAACCCAACTCCTCTGTCCATGACACCAAAGCAGAACCCACCCAGGCACAAGGACATTCGCACACAGGCAGCCTGAGGTTCAGTTTCCCTGGGTGCTCTGGATGGTCGCTGCAGCTTCCAGAGGAATGGCTTGCACAAAGCAAGGCTCTAACTGGATTCATACATACACACAGGCAAATTGTGACTATCAACAGCAAAGATAAAATAGTGTTCCTGTTACAGCTAATTACACAGCCCACAAGTACATCAAAGGGAGCAGTGGTGTGCCAAGATCCTTTCTCCTTGATTTACAGCGTGCAGTGGGATTTCACACCTGGCTTTGTCAGATGCTGCATTACCTCCTCACCGTTATTTAAGGTGAGCTGCATTGGGTACGACTTCAGTGTCCAGGAAAGAACGATGATAGGGTGAACTCCGCCACCTCCGTGGCACCAGCCAGCTAATGCTTGAGGACACTGATGCGAGATGTGCTTTCACAGGCTCCTAGAAATTTATGCCAGGAGGCATCAGTAGATCATACTGTCTCATTTCCAGTCTACCACAGGCTTTTCTGCTTTAACCAGCTTGCCCTGCATGGAGCCAAAGAGCTTCTTTGGACAAGACACCTTTCAGAGAAGCATTAGTCTTGGTCTGAAGATGTCACTTTGGAGTTACCTGCAGCTTTCCTTGGACCTCCCTTCCAGCAGTTAATCCCCAGTGTGTGGAAGCACTCACACCCCCATTAAATCAGCTCTCAGTCCAGTTCAGGACAAGCTGAGCATCAAAAGGCATCTTTCCCACAGCAGGTCCCCAGCCCAGGGGCACTTCCTCCCAGACTCCCTCATCCCTACGCTGTTTGGACTATGAGATGACTCCATCTCCCCAGCACAGTAACAGGCCAGGGGCAGCACCAACGGAAAGATCTCTCTCATGACAGGAAGTGCAAACCAGGCCCGAGAACCTTGTTAGTCTCAGTGTCTGACCTCACCCAAGGCAGCACGGACCACACTCTCCTCTGTGGTTTTGGAAACCAGCATCAGCCCTCAACCAAACATGACCAACAGTAGTGATAGCACGGGGCAGCATCAGGGACTACAAGATTCCACACCTGGAAAGAGCAACACAAGGGCTTCAGATGAGCTTCCCATGCAGAAGCAGAAGCAGCACCGCACACAACTGTGTCCATCCCGTGCTGGCCAGACGTCATTCCTGCCCCCTCACCTCCATCCCTGCCCACTCCCTCCCGTTCCCGTGGTGCAGGCAGCCGGCCCTGCAGCGCCCGTTCCTCCATGGAGATCCTGCCCTGCTCAGCACCCCCAGCGCACGGAGCCAGCAGGGCCCGGGCAGGACCGTGCACCCCTCAGCAGTTCTAAGCCCCCATGTGCTGGACAGCACCTCCCACCCGGGTCCCACAGCTCTGCTCAGCGCCTCGCACGGTCCCACAGGAAGGCTGAATTTATGATTTGAAGGAATTACTAGGGCTCTGTGAAATGATTTGTTACCAATTAAGGCGGAAGTCAATTAAGGCAATTGTACAGGTTACAGAAAAGATGGCCTAAGAAATTCCTAATTGACAGGAAAAAGGCACAAAGAGCAGCCTTCCAGCAGTACTGCATTACCCAAGGAGGCTGGGGGTGCTGTGGGGTTCATTACATTTATGACTGGGAGGAACACAACTCCAGAGGCTCTCTGCCCAGAGGATAGCCAAGAGAAGGACATTGCACATCACCACTCAATTCCCCACTTCCATTTTTTCCTGCTCACTGGGTCAGCTCTATCTGGACTCTGACACTCGGGCGAGTTCTTGTGCACAGTGGAGCTGCGGACACTCCGAGGATCAGACCTGCGCCGAACCAGAACAGCAGCACAGCACTGGAGGGGAGCAGAGCGCTCCACATGCTGCCAGAGCACCAGAGGAATCACTCTGTGGCGCTGGATGAGCTCCTGGAGCAGCCCTGGTCCTGGGGCAGAGGGTAGCAGTGAGGTCCATGAGGCCGCCAGTGCCCCAGGGCTGGATGGACATCCCTCCCCTCCAGAAGCAAACTGCCTTTGTCCCATCAGCATGGCTCTGGTGACCAGCAGAAGTGTTCATACCCTTCCATTGTCCCTGTGACCTCTGCAAGCCATCGGCTGAACACCCCTGCCACCAGCTCTGGCCTCCACCTCTCACCCAAGGAGCTCTGCTCCTGCAGGGGCTGCACTCACCCCATTACAGGATCCTGTGGCCCTTTGCAGGAATAACTCTGATGTGCTGCACACTTCACATGGAGCTAAATCACTTGCCTGGTATGAAGGATGCCTTCCTTGGTGACATTTTTAACACTGTTTTTAAGGAGCATATTGCCCAGCTGGAAATGAGAATCCATCAGGCAATAGCATATATCGTAGGTCCTGGTCAGTAAGTGGAAAGAATTGGGGTTTATGGCTCAATAAATCATAGAACTTTCAATTAGATGAGTAGCTTAATTACTCTGCTGGATTTAGCATCCTACCTCTTTTGTAAGATCGTATTCTTTTAATGGCAACACAGCAGTTACAAGAGCCTGACAAATTATGCCTCATTCCTTTCTATTCAGTGTCTGAACTAAAGCAGATGGGACACTACATCTTAAATCCATGAAATCACTTTTAACGTACAACTTCCTTTGACTTCCTGTAGATTATTCCAAATAAACGGCATCCCATGAACCCCCTCTTTCCCGGGCAGGGGATTTTGTCTACAGGCTGAGCAGCTCCGGGTCCTGCCATCACCGTGTCCCAGGACCGCTTACTGCTACCCACAGTGGACGGATCATTTCCTGCTGTTATCCAGCACTTCTCGCATGGGATCAGGACACCTTACAAGGCATAAGGGAGATATTGGAGAAATCAAACCTTCAGCAGCCTTCCAAAGAAAGGAAGGCAGAAAATCCCTGCAAAGCATCAGCAACGCTTGAATCCAGGAGAGCACCAAAGATCAGCGGCATTCCCACGTCCAGAGGAAAGGGGAGCTGCGCTCCCACCCAGGAATGCACGTGCTCACAGGTCCCACACTGCTGCGCAGCTCCGGCAGCCCTCAGCAAAGCAGATGTTTGGCTGAGGAGGTGTTTGCCAACACACGAAGTAACCGTTTACATCCACATAAACTGCCCAAGAGCCGCGGATAAACAAAGAGCTCCTGACACAACAGAGCAGAGCTTCCCACGGGCCGGGGCTGGAGACCCTGCAGGCAGCACTGGGACCCTGCGGCAGCCCCGGCCCCGCATGGAGCCGGGAAGGAGGAGAAGCGCGGCCGAAGCTTTCCCTGCAGGATCCACTGGCGCCGTCCCACAGAGCCATAAGTGCCACCGGGGGAAAGCTCCCTGCTATGGAGCCTGGAGCACAGCTGTGGAGCACATCCTGAACGCAGCGGGGGGCTCACAGCACCCGGCCCTACCGCCCCTGCACAGCACCCTACCCCTCCCCACAAGCCCAGTCCCGGAGCATTCCTGGTGCAGCACACACCGATTTGATCCCTGCTCCGTGCCAGGGACACCCCATGGCACAAACAAGCTGCAAGGCACCATTTGACTTCCCACGTCCTGCTCCGGGGTGCCAGAACACAGAGAGCCCCGAGGGCCGGGCATGTGGCAGCACCACAGCAAGGGTTACCTCCGGGAGAGCACCAAGATGAGCTGAGGGCACCCACACCTGGGAAACAGCAAGGGACAGTGAGCTGGGGGAGTTAAATCAGCCTGGTAATGCTGGCAGACGGGTACAGTGCCAAAAGGAGCTCAGACCTCACGTCGGGTGCCCCAATCCCCTGCCACAGCA
This sequence comes from Forpus xanthops, assembly GCA_032466535.1. Classification (NCBI taxonomy): domain Eukaryota; kingdom Metazoa; phylum Chordata; class Aves; order Psittaciformes; family Psittacidae; genus Forpus; species Forpus xanthops. The sequence continues at coordinate 10,154 of JASSUY010031338.1, read as the reverse complement.
GAACATCGCGACACCACGGTTGTGGCTCATCCCTCCACACCATCGCCACGAGGAGCAGCCCAGGAGCATCCATGGGGTGCACCAGGCTCAGGTGAAGCTTTGGCAGTTGGTGCAAAATGAATCCTTATCTCAAGTGCTGAAGATTCAGGGGTTTCACTAAGAGCGAGCCCTTCCCATGCTCTAAACAGACCATCCGACCCATGCAGCGATGCCCCTCTCTCCTCACTTTCTTCCCATTGCACCTCGTGAGTTATAGATCGTTCACACTCATAAAAGATAATCACCCTTCATGGGTGAAGTAGCCTCTATTTATACCCCAGCAGCAGGATTGATAGACTGTGCAATTAAAACCGGAGCTGCAGCAGTAGGACCGAGCACAGCTCCCATCACAAGGAAAACCCCGTATTTAGGTATTTTTACTCCAGGGCCAGAAGCCCAAGAGTCTAAGGTTTAACCCCAGAGCTTCACCATGCCACTTCCCAAGACCAGCACTGCGGGAGATGAGCCCCAGCCCCACGTTCCCTGCTGGGCTTTGGTCCCAGCACTGTGGATCTGCTCCCTGGAAGCAGCCTCCTGCCATGGAGCAGGGCCCTGTGCCCGCACAGCTCCCTCGGGCAGCAGCACCCAGGGGCTCCCTGCAGACCCCCCGGCTGCTCCAGCCCCATTTCCCACCCGTGTGGCCCTGCCCAAAGGGGTCTGCACAAGCAGCAGCACTCCCCATGGCAGACACTTGTGTGCACAACGACTGCTCAGGTACCACAGCACGGTGTCCATCGGGAGCTGCGGCCCCATCCCTGTGCTCCCACCAGAGCCGGGCAGTGGCCCCCGCGCCCCGCTCGCTGGGTACCAGCGCGGCTCCATGGGGGCATTGTTTACCTTGTTAATTTCCGAGGGAGGTGTTTTAATTGCTTTAAATGACTGCTGGGAAAGCTGCAGTGGCCGCCGATCAATCAGGCTGATTTACACCCGTGCCACCCACGGCGAGGCACCGATCAGCCGCCGCAGCAGCCATCATTGATGAACTTTGCTGGCTGCTAATTAGCTGTGAGCACAGGGCCGGGCCGGGCCAGGGAGCTCCCGCGGTGCCTGGCACAGCACCGAGCACAGAACCGGTCACCCCTGCGCAGGACACACGCGGTGGCACAGGGAGTGCGCAGCCCCAACCCAGTGCCACGGGAGCATCCCAGCAGCTGGACCCGCCAGCCAGCACCAAGCCAGCCCCCCGCAGGCACCGAGCACTGCTGGTAAACACTGTTTATCACTGCTATTAACAGACTAAAAGGAATCTTCTTTTACATGGGGTTACGAAGCAGGAAACTCCCTTTGTGCACTGGGCATTTATCTCCAATACCATTAAGTGGAACAGCATTAGCATTACCACAAAAGCTTTAATTAGTGGATACGAGATGCTCAGGGCTGGACCAGAGCTGGGGCATAGGGGCATCAGGGGATGCTCCACGCTCAGGCACTGCATCAGCTCTGGAGCATTTGGGGACCACAGCCGACATCCGCTCATCACTCACTTGTATGGAAGGGTGAAAGAGGCTTCACCATGGTCCCAGCAAAGCCCAACCTCAGCCATGGGCCAGCTGGTGAGCAGCAGGACAGTGGAGAAGGCTGCACCTTCCCCAAAATGGGACTTCAGCTGCCAAGCAGTAAAGTGTCCCCACGCAGATGGGCACCGAACCAAAAGCCACAGGGGAAGAGGGTGCCACTGCAATTCTGCGCAGGAAGATGCAGTTCCCATCCCCTGCCAAGAGCAGCTCGGCAGCGACGGGTGCTCGCGTGCCAGCCATCCATCAGCCACTGATCTCATCCTTGATTTCCATGGACATCTTTGATTTTTCATCATAAATTCTCCTTGTTCCTCACTGGAGGCTGACAGGGACTTTAGGTCCAGAAAGAAATGGAGATTATTAAAGCAGCTGCTATTCTATTGTGCCTGTCAGCTCTTTGACTTTAATGCTGTCCTTGTTAATGATAACACCGTAACACTTCAAGACCCTCAGCTAAGACCTTCAAGGGCACTGATTAAATGCAGCTTTCCCTGGAAGACCCTCCCTTTTCCTTAAGTTCCCCCATGTTTAAAGAGGGGGCAGTGGAGGCACAAGGATCCTGCCGGTGCCGTTCAAGGCCCTTCCCAGGGCTGGCAGAGAGCACAGCAGCCATCCTGGGCTCGGTGGCCTGAAGCTGGTGACATGAGCATCAGCTTCGATGCACCTTCCCAGCAAAGGTGTTCCATGCACCCGTGCACCGGCTGCCAGTGAGGCCGAGCTGCTCTGCAAGAGAGGGTGCCCAGCACAGCTCTGGGGGTGCTGCACGGCCCCCAGCACCACCCTCACAGACACTGCGCTTACACAGGGGCACAAGCACCAGTGACCGAGCCCACTGCTCCTTCCCATACACGGTGCATGGAGAGGGGCCCTGCCAGGGCAGAGGGCTCTGGTCCAGGGACACAGCCCACGAGGCTCCAGATGCACCCCCAGCCACGGCACCGTGCTGGCATACCCCAGCAAACCACACAGGGAAGGCTGCAGATGGGTGCTCTGGGGAAGCAGCTCCGGTCCATGGCCTTGCAGGCAGGGGGCTGCTGAGGCTCGGTGACTGTGGCATTCCCAGGCTGCCTCCAGCAGCACTGATGCGCGCTGTGCATCCTGCCCCACACTGAACAGCACCTGCAGCCCACGCTCAGGTCTCGCAGTGTGTGACCCCCCTGAGCAGAGCTGCCCTCTGCACAGCCCCTCGCAAGGAGAGGGAGCTGCAGGGTGCCAGGTTCGAGCTCCCCAAGCTGCAGCACCATCACCCGACCACCACCGCCACCAAAGCCACACTTGGATTTGCCCATTGAGGTCCGAATCTTCCCCGCAGCACAGACTCACTCTCTTACCTGCAGCTGCCCCATCATGCCCCAGCGCTGCAGCTGAGAACCTTCAGGGATTCCTCTTCTCTGGCTCCTGCTTCATAGAGCCCCCAAAGCAGCCCTGCACCATTTAGCACATTAGGGCTCCCTACTCCAGGAGGAACCCATTGGTTCCAGGGCACAGCTGCTGCCAATTACCACTACTTAACTGGCACATTAAACACATAGTAAGGAATTAGGAGTTTCGTCTGCTCTCTACTTAACAATAACAAAGTCACTTGACCTTTTTTCAGCCACCACAATGGCTGTGTAAGTGACTGTTTGACAAATGGGCTTTGTAATGGTCTCTGTTCTTTCTCATGCGACTGGTGGAACAGTTAATATCTTGAGTCACAGCATTAAGAGGAGTGCTCGTGATTAATTTAAGATGTCAATTAATCACCCCAAATGGACTGGTTTGTCATCACTTCCTAATGGGAAGATGCTGATTTGTCCCACAGAATTTGTAATAGGAAGCCAGGGGAAGGCCCTGTTCGGTGCGCAGGAACGGACCAGGGCAAATAAACACTTCCACATCCAAGTGTCCTGTGTGCCCCCAGTTTGAAAGTCACTGTGCCCTGGGGAGAGCTCCCTTGTATTTGTTCCAAAGTGCCAGCACTGATTTGACTGCAGACCCCTTCCTGGAGCAATCCGATGTGAGCTGCAGCACAGGGCAAGCAGGCAGTGCCACAACACGCAGCGGGAGCGGGGGGCACCCGCGCTTATCCTGGGGGTGACATGGTCCCCAGCCCAGCAGGCAGCACCAGGCAGCATCAGACAGCACCAGGCAGCACCAGGCAGCACAAGGCAGCACCAGGCAGCACCAGGCAGCACCAGGCAGCATCAGACAGCACCAGGCAGCACCAGGCAGCACAAGGCAGCATCAGACAGCACCAGGCAGCACCAGGCAGCACAAGGCAGCACCAGGCAGCACAAGGCAGCACCAGGCAGCACCACGCAGCACAAGGCAGCACCAGGCAGCACCAGGCAGCACAAGGCAGCACCAGGCAGCACAAGGCAGCACCAGGCAGCATCAGGCAGCACCAGGCAGCATCAGGCAGCACAAGGCAGCACCAGGCAGCATCAGGCAGCACAAGGCAGCACCAGACACATCTCCTGTCTCTCGCCCTGCATTGTGCATCCAGCACACGCAGAAGCAGCTCGGCAGGGGAAGGCGAGGAAGCAGCCGAGCGTGGCCGCACAGGTTCATGCTGTGACGGGGCCGTGGGCACAGTCGGCCCCTGCAGCCCAACCCTCTCCTCACTGGGATCCATCCAGGGAGATGGATCTGAGCACCACTGCCTGCCCGCCTCGTCCTCCTCCATTCCCGATCCTGCCCTTCCCAGGTCACCTTCCCCCTGCCATCCGAGTGTGAAAGCAGATCGGTTTGCAGCCATCTCTTGTAGAACAACACAGGACCATGCTCTCTTTGCTGGAAGTCTTAGCTGACTGAGAGGTCCTTTCTAATGCCAACCAATGCCTCATTACTACAGATGAATGGGTGCAGGTGGGAATTGCAGATGCTCCAAAACCTCATGAATATAAATGACACTCCTCATAGGTCACACACTGGGAAACACTGCCACAAGCCCTGGCCTCACACAGGTTCTCACTGGGAGGGTCCTGCACAGGGGAGCAGTGGGTGCAGGAAACACAGCACACCCCGTGCTTCAGACACTGCTGTAGGCCAGTGGTAACGCTCCGCCAGAGGAGGTCAGGATGTGATGCTGGTGGGATCCTGGCAGCCACACTTCCTCACCAGTGCACGAACACCTTCTGCTCAGGGTGTGCAGTGCATTCTGCACTCTAATTTTACACGGTATTGGCTGGAGATAAAACACCCAGGTCCAGGCTTCAGGGGCCCCAACACATTCCTCCTCCCCAGCGTAGGCAGCAAGGACTGGGAAAACCTTTGATTTCAGCCAGACAAAGACATTGACAATTTCAAATCTGTCCTTGGTTTCTTTTTACAGGAACATGACATGTGCAGCCGTGATTCAGAACTGAGCTCCAGTGACTGCCAGTGCTGCTGCACCGGACCCGAGCTAACCCCTCCCTGCCCTTTGGTCACTGAGAGCGCTGAGAGGCGATGGTCAGAGCACATCAGCTGCACTGACACACACTGCATCGCTGGGGACCCGCACTGCGAGCCCAGCACTTCTGTGCCAGCTCCTAAACTTCTGTGCTCACCACGTGCGAGCGGCCCCTCCGCGCCCAGCGTGCACTACAGACTGCACAAGGACATCCTCAGTGGGAATCCTAGAGCCTGGAATTCCCCGGCACCACCCGTGCATTGTCTGAAAAATCCCACGGGCAGTAGCGTGAGAACCGTGGTGAAAAGGACTCAGTCGGTGCGGACTCCAAGTGGAGGAGTTGGTACCTGATCTCCACCTCTCACGGTGGTGTTGACAGTGTTGATCTGCCCCGTGCCACCCGTCTGAGCCTGGCACCTGTGGAGATGGTTTCCTGAAGAGGTACAGTGGTGACTGTGGTGACACTCCTCAGCCCGAGCACTCCTCCTCCGCCCAGCATCCTCTTCCTCCCATCATTGCCATCCTGATGCCAACCCCTGGCCATGGAAGCCACTGCTCAGGTCCAGGGGCTCTGCCCACCGAGGGCTGGATGCAGCTCTGTGCTGCAGACAGCAGGTCCCTCAGAGAGCTGTGGCCAGATTCCCAAGCCAGGCTTTGTCTTTGCCTTCTGTAAGTGACTCTGCTTTGGCTGGCCGAGAGCTCTGAGCTCCTTCACCAGCACAAAATGCCCTTTCTGTGCACGTTACCACCTATAGGAGCGTCTGTGGTGGAGTGTTCACATGGACGGATGTGTTGACACAGACAAACTTTCACCCAGGGCAAGTTGTTAACACAACAAACCCGTCCGTGGGCCCGCTGATGGGATGTAAAGTGTAAGGAGTGCTTTCCATGGACAGCTAATTGGCACGTTACCGAAGGGAAGGGGAAGGCCCCATTCTGATGGGAATGGGCAGCAGGGCCAGGCGCTGCAGTGTCCTCCTGCTGCTGCAGGGCCCAGGCCTGGGGAGCCTCCAGCGGGCAGCACACGTGTGCAGATACCCCCTGCACATGGCAAGGGTGTGTTTAAAGCTGGGGCACAATGAGCTCCGTGTGTGGGGAGGCAGCCCCACGGCTGCCACCACTGAGATGCTCATGAAGCGGCTGAACCATGATCGAGCTCCTTGCGAATGCACTACAGCACTTCCTGCTCCCAGCAGATCCCCGGGACCTGACTGCACAGTCACTGCTGGGGACCAACCTGACAGGGACCAAAATCCTACCCTGATCGCAGCAGCTCCGAGCCGCAGGAGGCAGCGACCGCCGCAGCCGCCCCGACTGGCTCCATGCGGCTATTTCCTCGGCTGTACTTTTCCAGGATGTTTCTGGGTCACTTGCTGCTGTACGAGGCATTACCTGGGCTCGTGTGAGTGGTGTCACCCCTCATCAGCCTCACGCTGTGCACTAAATACAGTCCAAGTGGAGACAGAATTCTTTCCCACCCTGAGGTGTGTGAGAGGAAGGGTTTCTGGGGCCAGAGCTGGAGCATCACCTGCCTCTGGCTGGCAGAGCCCAGCAACGTGCAGCACTCCAGGCTGCAAGCTCAGCAGGCAGATTAATCACCTAACAAAGAAGTCACTTGGGATGCTAGAAAACAAGAGCAAGGATGGGGAAAACGGACTGGCAGATGAAGAAAGCCCACAGAAGGTGGAAGGGAGATGTGCAACTGGTCTCTGTCACGGTGCCCCAGTGTCTAGCAATGACAGCATCAAAAGAGCTCCAGCGTAGAGAGATATGGGGCTGGCTGCACATGAGCAGTCAGCCCCTGACCCACAGCCCTGGCCCAGGTCTGCTCTGCCTGCCCCACAGCTCTGAATAGACACACAGGGTGCAAGTGTGCTCCAGAGGTTTCTTCTGGCTCGCTCCTCACTGCTGCTGGCACTGCTGCAGGTCTAGCTCCCCGGACGTCACTGCTCCAGCACAGTCTAATGGAGTTCTTCATCCCCACACCATGCGCAGCACGCGCTCTGCTGCAGCATCTTCAACCCAAGCCAGGTTTGCCCCACGCAGGTTCCTCTCCATGAGCAGCTCCCAGCCCACTGCATGCTTGGGGGCCCATGAAATCCCCATCAAACCCTGCACTCCTCTTCCCAGCGCTGCAGGAAACACATTCCCTTTTCCCGCATGTTCCCATGAAATCACACAAACCTCGGGACTGGGGGAGGAAGCACTGCCCTTCCCCACAGCCACTGCCTCCCATGGAGCAGCTCCAAACAACAGTCCTCTGTCCGTGGGCAGTGCTGCTCACCACAACGGCTGTGCTGAGTGCCCATGGTAAGCATCAGGATCTCTGCACGGCATTCCCTGGCCAAAGCTCCATGACAAACCCCTCAAATCTGGAATTTCAACCCGTGTCAAACCCGTGAAACCTCAGCTGTGTTTCCATGAAAACAAGCAGCCCCTTTCCTGGGCTCACGCTGCGGGATGCCGGGGCCTCGCTGCTTGCACCAGCACCTCCAGCACTCACTGAGTTCTCCAACCTGGTGCCAGCAGGGAAACTGGTCTTACTGGGCAGCGAGGTCCCAGGGAGGGAGGCACAGGCAGCACAGCTCTTCCCACTACCCAGAAGCCTTCCCAAAGCTCTTCCTACACACGGATGTTGATCCCTTTGTCTGGGGAAGGATTGTTTCTAATTCACTCCAGCACGGAGGTGAGCCATGAGGTGGGAAACGCTCCCCATCCACACAGCCCCAGTGCAGGAGATGGGCAGAGACTCCGCACCAAAGCAATGCTGCTCCCCAGATCCTCCTCTCACACTGACAAGGGAGGCTCAGCATGAAATCACACAGTGTGAGACTGATGTGCAAATCAGAGAACAAAACATCCAGTAATTAATTTTCTTCCTTTAAAATCCCTCTTGCAGATGACTCAGAAAAAAGAGAAGTTGTAATAACAAAAGAAAATATTAACTCATTGCTTATATCTCAAGCCCCTTAGAATAAAAGAAATCACACGTAACAAGCATCTGGAGATCACGCAGAGAGTGGCAGTGCCCCGTGGGACAGCAGAGAGATCAGGGTGAGTTAAGCAGCTCTGTTCATTACACGGACATGCAGCAGCAGGGCTCGGGTGTGCTATGTCCCCATCCCAGAGCCACTCTGAGCTTCCCCAGGCCAGGCTCTGGTCTGGAGCCCGTCACCCCACTGGTGTCTGGGGCTGCAGCTCTTTGCTGGGTAACTGGAGGTGCTGGGGTGCTCAGGGCACTGCCCGTGCCCACCCATGCCCTGCTCCTGATGGCTCATTCTGCTGCACCAGAGGAGCTGCAGCCCTGGCCGGGCACTGGGGCACCCGGCAGGGACAAGGCTCTGGTGTCACCACTGCCAGGAGCAGGACAGCAGTTACCCCAAAGATCGTTTCCTCCTTCTGATCACGGATCAATTGACCACTTGCTCCCGTTTGCCCCCCCAGGACCTGCGGCCTCCAGCTCTGCATGCAGAGCAGTGCTCCTGTGTCCAAATGCAAATGAGGTTTGTGAAAGGCTTTGCTTTGAAACCAGCATTATTCCCCGGGGTCCCGACCCTCCCTGCCACATCCCTCACCCCAGCCTCCATCCCTGCCCCTGCGCTCGGCCTTCCCAGAGCAACAAAGGTTATGGGAAATAAAAGGGAGCGATTACCATCTGGGAATCATCAAGCAGGAGCCCAGAGGGGAAGGAGCAGGCAGCAGAGGCTGGGATGACCCCACTGCACACCACCCATGTGTGCCCCAGCACGGCCAAACCCCAACAGCCTGGTGGGCACAGCAGGGACCCGGCCCAGCAGCACCCACGCAGGCTCCGAGGTGGAGATGGGGACAGGGATGGGGACATCCCACAGCTCCATCCTTTCCATGTCCCCTCGCAGGCGGCCGTGCCCCTGACTGGGGCGGCTGCTCCTCCTGCTCATCAATCAGCTCCTGCTCTGTCCACTTTGGAGCCTGGAAACCAAACCTCACTGTAAATCTCGGCCATCGCTGCTCTGTTTTGGTGGCGGAGGGCCCCGCATTCCTGAGCTTCAGGCTGCAGCCACGTCCTCAAGAGCAGAGCCGCAAGAGCTTTCTGATGGTTAATTGCTGGCACACTCTCACTCAAAACATGAACCACCCCCTGACAAGCTGCATGATTTATTACTGCCCGCTGCAAAACGGAACAAAATCAATTGGCTATTGCCTCACTTAGTGAGGGCCTGTCACCGCCTGCGAGCAGGGTGTGAAGAAGAAAAGCCAGGCCCGGCTGGGGCTGCTCCACCTGTGCCGTGGCAGCACCAGGGCTGAGCCCATCACTGCCGTGGCACCGGCTCCTTCCCACTTCACAGCTATTAACCACAGATGCCACTGCAAGCACTGCGTGCAGTACGTTCCACAGGAGACGCACAGCAATGACAAGGTCCCACATTAACCAAACCCCGGTGCTCGAGGGTTGCCAGCCCTCGGGAGCAGGTTGCTTTGCTGGCAGGAAGGGAATGGCCGGGGCGAGGGCCGAGGAAGGTGCCTCTCACTGCGTGGCCGTGTCTGGTGGCCGTGGCTCTCCTGGGCTCTTGGTTGTCCCCGAGAAGCCAACCCTGGTGTGTCCAGGCTGAACACCCACGTTATGGCAGTGCTGCAGCCCACCTCCACCTGGCATTTCCACCCGAAACCGGCAGCTTCCGAATGCAGAGGAACCCCCACGCTGCCCTGGAAAACCCAGCAGACAGCTCCACAGAAACCCGCCTTCATTCCCCACTGCCAGGCCTTCCCTTAGCAGGAAAAGGGAGCGACGCAGAAACCCAGCACCACAGAGGCAGCTGAGGTCAGGGCCGGAGCTCACAGACTGCGGCCAATGCAGGCGGAACGCAGCTGCTCGTTGGCAACTGCAACCAGTGCCAGGGACAGCACGCTGGTGCCGTGGTGCTCACCGGTGAGAGGCAGAGCCCAGGTGGGCATTTGAGTGCTCACTGCTGTGGGGTCAGTGTCAGGGACCAGAGGCACACCACATGGCTGGTGCTAGCACAGGAGCGGGCACACCACATGGCTGGTGCCAGTGCAGGAACTGGCACACCACATGGCTGGTGCCAGCACAGGAACTGGCACACCACATGGCTGGTGCCAGCACAGGAGCTGGCACACCACATGGCTGGTGCCAGCACAGGAACTGGCACACCACATGGCTGGTGCCAGCACAGGAACTGGCACACCACATGGCTGGTGCCAGCACAGGAGCGGGCACACCA
>JASSUY010031336.1:0-37059 GCA_032466535.1 Forpus xanthops | reverse complement strand
AAAATGACTCTGGATCTGGGGGCAGAGTAATGGATAGTGCAAATACTCCAGCTCCAAGTACCGCAGCTAAACCAACCATTTTAACACTCTTCCCAAGTAACTTCAGAGTTGTTTTACCTTCAGTTACTTCATTCACTTTGCACAGAGCTTTCAAACAAAAAAAAACGCAGCTATCTAAAATAGTTCAACCTTGACCTAGTGCCTATTTGAAATCATAAAAAAAAAATAAATTACAAACTTCCAATAATTTCAGAATCGTTTCTCCAGAAATGTGCTTACTGGCCCATATTAATCCTTGGTGTAACTTGAGAGATAGAGGAGTTCCCTTCTGTAGACTTTAAATCATCATGACTTTGCAGCTAACAGCATTTTTTTAATTCCTCATATATTATTTTCAGCGCTTTGCGAATCCCAGTGCATTGACTGGCTTCCAAGGAAGATTTTATTCACTGTCCAAAGGGATAGTAACAAAGTAATAAAAGTCTGGGCTGCATATGCACTCCTTGACAACTACCAACCTGCTTTATAGAAATATTAAAGTGGGGAAGAGGCTAGCACATATGTTCATACATTGAAGAAGCTTCTTGATTATCAGAATGTCAGATGCAATGAAAGGCTACTGTGGAAAAGTCTTTCTAGTCACAGATATAACAGTCATTGGAAAAAATAAACTATATCAGCATCCGAGGCTGGCTGAATTGAATTCCTATTTCTCAAATTGTCAACATGCTTTCAAAATATAGATAGGGATGGAAAACAGCAGCATAGAACTGCTACACAAAGTAATTTAGACAAACTTGGGGAAATATCTTTCAAATGTGGTAGGTGACTTGTAAGAGAGGCTTACATTTTTCATAGGTCATTCCAAAGGATGCCACCTTCAAGCACAGTATTTTCAGAGACAGTCATTACATCACTGTGTATATTCTGCCTAGGGTGAATGGTTTTCTAAATGGATGAGAATAATAAGGTCAGACAGCCTGCCAGGAGGAGAGTATATAGTTTGCTTGTAAATTCAGGAAGATGAAATATTTTCTCACAGCCACAGGACATGACTAGACTTTTTCAGGAGCATCTAACTCAGGATAACAAATATATATGTTGCATTCTATATAAAAAATATGTCAATAGCAGTACAGAGGGGCTTGTACCATATTTTGCACAAAAGGATCAAATATTGAAAAAAATAATATATTATAAAATAAAAGCATTAAAACTTCAATTAAGATCCAGGTATGCTTGTTATCATCACTGAAGTATGGAAGACAACTCTATTGATTCATTTACTTTTCCCTTTGTAAGTAGCTAGCTCAATAAAAAAGTCTATTAAGATCTCATTGCAGAAAAATGCTTAAATAGCACTCTCAATCTACATGAAAGGCCCAGTCTGGAGGGCTGAAAAGCCTATGTGCACCTGGGTCACTGTGGGCTTCATGCTATAAACTTCTTAACCTCATATTCAACCAAGAATTTTGCTGCTGTTGTCTGATATTTTGCCTCCAGCTGCTTGTGTAAAATAAGATCAGAAACTGGATAACTTATGAGGAGAATCCAGCAGAATAAAGGGCTTGCAAAGTATATAACAAAAGTAGGTTTAAAAAAAGCTGTCAAGGCAGGCTGCCTGCAAAATTTCTGGCTTAGTTTAACCAGACACTTCTGTTCTGCCAGATCATGGACCCCCTGTGCCTCTCAAACACAAACACAAAGGGAAATGATTTAGGGCTTCTGTGACAAGCTTTCCAGAAATTATCTAAATTCCAAGAGCTTCATATCTCTGACCCTGCACCAATATCAGCAAAAATTCTTTTATTTACAGAACAATTGTTTTTTGTATTATCATATTTTATTAATTTTAGGTATCTAGTGTCTTCCTTGATTTAATCTACAAAAGACCTGTGGGCATGTTCGGTAAGCTTTAAAGATATAAAAATGAATGTCTGATTTTTTCTGTTTTTTTTTTTTTTTTCTGCTTTTCTGCTTTGTACTAAAAACTTTGAGAAATTGTCTCCATTTTACTTTCAATCTGTGCTTGATTTCTAACTCAGTTCATTTGAGATGAAGATTAGCATTTTTCAGTCCTTCTGCTTGATGAAATATGCTTGCGAATCTCACTTATCTAGATGGATAATAATTCTGTAATTCTGGTTTCACTGGATCACTACTGAAAAGGAAAATGAATCCCACCATGCAGATATTAAAGCACAGCTAGTAGCTTTTGTTTGGGTTTGGTTTTTAGTTTTTTTGATGGGGTTTTTTTCAGTCTTGAAAATATTCAGATAAAGTTTCAGATGGAATAGAAACAGGAAACATGTGAACCATGTCCATTCCTACATAAGAACTTCATTAGCTGTTTGATGAAAACAATGAAAACCTTTCTAATGTATTTATGAATTCTGAAGAGAATGAGGAAAACGATCAACAAAAGTAGATTTTAAAAATTTTGATCATATTTTTCTGACTGTCCTTAATGCTCAGGCCAAGTTGAAAGTGATCCTGGACATGTGTGGGAAAGAGAGCGAGAAATGAAATTTTAAACAGATCCCAGCCATGCTGTTGAACTGCCAGTGTCAGACAGCAGAGTAGGTGACCACAAGTCCCTAGTCATTCAGTGAATGCTTACTCAAACTGTGAGGTCTTGCTGAGCCCATTTCTAGTTCCAGATGTTCCCAGATTCCTGTAGGCACTCTTGCCTTGTTACCTAGGATTTCATCATTCCTCTTTGCTGATGCACAAAACAGTTGAATAATAGCCAAGCATAATATTGTAGGTGTTGTTCTGTGGACCAGAAATATGAAGAACCACACAAATTTGCTGCAATGTCTTTAATCAGTGGGGCACTTCATGTCAAATTCTAGGGTACTTAGTGAGGTTTCAAATCTACTCACTCTGTCATCATCAGCATCATAATGCAGAGGCAGATCTATTAACTTGTGCATGGTATTTTTAATAGATCTCTATCTGTTTTCTGATTAAAAGCCCTGAGCAGGATTATAAAACTATTGAGGTGACTCCCTATTTCTAATGGATGACACTATAAAATATACATAGTTTCTAAATGTGATAGCAAACAAGTTGCATCTGTTGTCCTTTCTTCAGTGATCTCTCCCAGCTGACCTCCTACAAAGCATTCTGATCGATAGTGTCTTCTTCTGACATGATGAGATATGCAAAGACCACACTAACCAAATCTAGTTAAAACCTTAAGTGCATTTCTGACCTACTCATGTCAAAACAGAAGACAATAACAACTGATTGCCAACTGGATCTTCTAAATCTGACCAACTGAAAAAGTTGGTCTAAATTGCATTAAGCATGTCAGGCTTCTCAGTGGATAAAGTTAAACGTCATGGGCCCAGCTGAATTTTGATATGCTGTTCATAGCTGCTTTACTATGTCTGTGTCAGACTATTCATGTATAACCAAAAATGAATAAAGAAGTTCTTTGAGGAAAAAGTGGCATTTATTCTGAAACAGAGTACATTTCCTTCCACACCTATATGCTCACTAATCAGTGCCAGGAGCCCTCATTCAGACCTTTCTTCAATAACAGCCAAGGATAAGAGAACAGAAGAGGTCTGCAGTCAACTGTAAAAGCCAATTTATACTGTGCCAAAACTCGTGTAATGCTAAGTGCACAGGATTTTGGAGTTAAATACAGAGTAAGAAGCTGTTGATCAGAGTGTTTAAAAGGGGGTGGACTAGGATAGATCGATAAAAAAAAGATAACAACTAACTCAGTTTTGCATGGAGGATGTGTGTGACCCTGTAAACAGTCTTAACTTTTCAGTCAGGAATAATGGACATAGATCTCTTCACATCAGCTGTGCAACAGCAAATCAATTATATCAACATGCAGAAAAGCTGTAACCAACATTCCACTGAGTTCTGAATCTGTCAGAATTGGGAGGCAGAAGGTCCCTGACACTAGGAAGTGCCTTCTGATGAAATGCAAAAGTGTATCATCAAAAACGATTGTACAAATTTGTAGTATCAAAAACAATTTAGTGTAAAGCCGCTTCACTTTACCATAAACAAGAAATTGTCATTGTAGCCAAAGCAAGATCTGGCTGTAGCTGTAACTACTGAACTATGGGTATGCCTACAGGAGTTCTGTTTTACTATCCTTGTTTCCAACAGTTTTTGAGTGACACTAGAGTTCTTCAGAACATTTTAGAGATCTCCTGAAGGTCTTGCTAAAAAATGAAAACAAATGAGAAAGACATCACAATGGAAAAGTCACACAGGAATACTCGATATGGGAGTCATGCCTTCTAATTTTGGTCACCTAAACTTTAGTCCAACATAAGGTAATTCTCTAGAATGTTTCTAGTGGCTGTTTGGGATTGCCTGTGTCGCTCCATAAACCAGATTCATCTTTTGCATGTAATGGGAACACATAATTGGTTAGTGCCTTGAAATGTACCTATGTGTTCTCTCAGTTTTGTGCTTTTTTGCAGCTCTAGAACACAATTTTATTAACAAAAAATTCATTTAGGAGACCTGACATGATGGCTTTAATTCCATTGGTTTAGAAAACTCTGAGTAGATACCAATTTACTTTTATTTTTTAAATAATTTGAAAAAAATCTGTTTCTTATTTTGCTACTCTTCAAAGCAATCTAATGTTAATAGACACAGAAAAATGTGTCCCTGTTACAAGAAATATTTTAAGCACAGGTAAGTAATGTGTCATTCTTTCATGATCTTCTATAACAAAAACTGTCAAAAGATCTTGGGTCAAATAGGGATATTATTAAAAAGGAGCGCAATATAAATATACTTACAGCATTGTCTAGATTTTCTATCTGATAGGAGTAATTATAGTGAATTACCTCTACAGTGTAGGAAAATCCTGCACATTCAGCACCCTGTACTTTATAGAAAATAAAATGCTAAAGAGCCAAGAATATAGTGTCTGCTTAAATATGTCGCAAAAATATTGCAGTTCCTTGTTTCTGCTCCCTAGAAATTGTGTCTTTCACACACATATATACAAATATGTAGCTGAAACATTTTCTTCTACCTAACTCTGCTGTCAATGACATATCAAAACGACATACTTATGTCAAAGTTTCTGCAATATGCCATGTGTCTCTACAAACTGATAGTCATTCAGTGATAGCAGATGATCTCACTACAGATGCTTGCAGAGCTGAGATGGGATCTCTGTCTACATTCTTATACAGCCCCTGCTACTATCAGTTCAAAGGCTTCTCCTCAAATAGGCCCATCACAAATTCTGAGATATGTATTCAAAATAAAAGATCAAGTAATTAATTCTATAATTTATGAACTCTTGGAAATATTGTGTTAATTAATCTACCCCTTTTGGTGGTAATACCTTTCTACTGCACTGGTAAATATGGCTCACTGTGCCAAGTATTGTAACTTTCTGCACAGATCATATGCAAGGAAGCAGTGTAGTTGAATACAAGTGAACCTAGTATAAAAGCATTTATAGAAATACGTATTTTTGCATCCTAACTGCAATTGTTAATGAAACATTGACTAAAGCTGTGTTAAACACCCTCAGTATGTTTGAAGTGGTTTAACAAGATTGCCCACAGAACATGGTTCTCTTTAAAATATTCAGGCTTTTAATCCGCTGCAGTTAATGGTTATTACAATTCTGTAATGGAATATCACAGAGTGAGAATCTTGGATTTCAAATGAAATGGAAATAAAACACAATAAGAACTTGATAAGCAATGAATAGAGGACCTATTGAGTAAATCAGAAAAATGTCTCTATGTATCCAGCGCAGTCTTCATATGCTGCTGCGTTTGTAACATACCAAGAGAACTGACTTGGGAACAACCTGTGACAAATACAAAATTATTGGACGGTGGCTATCTTTAGTTTTTCTGCATCCTGCTTACTTATGCTGTCTAGGGTGGCTATAGGCGCCCTCACTAATCATGAGATATTCATTCCATTCTGTTAATCATGTCCAAAAGGTGGAGATCCATATGTCCCTGCCTTCAGATATGCTATATATTATTATATACTCTATGTTTTATTATGGATGCCAAGTCTGTTTATTTGAGAATAATGCAAAAATAGCTGTTTACATTAACAAAATTAGTGTTATGCCTTGCATGAAACAGCACACAATAAAGCTCACAATTTTAGCCAAGAGATTATATCTGACATACTTTTTGGAATTCTAAAAGATGTTCATTGTATTACTTGCAAGCTTGATAGAAAAATAATTGCCTTTTTCTGCTTATTTTATACTGAAATTAGTTCATTATGCCTTTAACGTTCCTATCAGAATCCTGAGTGAAAGACAAATCATCAATTAAGTATGACTTTAAAAAGAGTGACCTGAAAAATCTTTCCATTTTAAGTAAAAATATAGGACATTAAAGGATGTAAGAGAAAATGTTGTTCTAATAGATGTCAGTGCTACTAGAAATACTTGCTGTGTAACTGTTTGCTTCCCCTGTGTAACGCAACCCTTTTTGCCTAAAGGATAGTATTTACATGACATCTTTAATAGAAAAAAAGGTGTTTCTGCTGACAGCTGCTGAATGCATTTTTGGTTAGTGTAAATTTAACAAAAATCTGTAGTTTTATGAAGCTAATACAGCAGCAGCAGATGGACGACAGCTGAAGCACCAGCCAAATGTAAAGGAATTATAGCAGGAGTAGAGAGGGCTGAATTTTGCCTACTAAATGCTAAGATTACAGGCTACTTACAGTTTATATACTGACACAAATAGCTCTAGCAGCACAATGTTGCCATAGAAACTTGTAGACCAGTAAAATATTCCTCCAGCTTTGCACCAATGGAGGGACAGGAATATAAAGCTTGATATGGTAATGAGAGCCACCAGGGGATGATGAATATGAACTGATTGAGGGTGGGGGTTAAGTAAGACCTTAACAAGCCTTTAGGAGTGAAGAATGATTGTGACTTCCCTAGTTAATACGCTGGCATGCTTAATTCTCTGAGATCTGCCACATTTGTTGATAGAAATATATTTTACTGAAACATTGCTTTTTTCCTAGGGATTACACTGTCAGATATCTTTTGCATGTTATTAATGTTTTGTACTGTTTTTACATACTGGGGTCTTTGGGGGAGAGGGGTACAATACAAAATAACACGGACTGTGGCTTCAGACTTCACAAAACTGTACTTTATGAATCAAATTAAGTAGAATTAGCTCATTTAAACTAAATTTTAGTGTCTGCACCATTTAATAATTCCAGTTAAAAACTGCAAAATGAGCTGCTGTAATTCTCAGTCCATGTCCAGAAATCTTCTTCTAGTTCACTCACTTACTAATTGCATATGCAGGCATTTTGTTCTAGTCAGGGACACAGTTAAATTTTTCTCATGGTTGTTGCTGATTGTTTTGAAGAATGTAATATCTCAATCAATAGAGAAACTTACAATTTGCTGGAATTTCAGTTAAAAAAAAACCCAAATAAAAAAAAAACAACAAACAAAACCAAACAAAATAGAAACCTTTTATGTCTTTTCTAGCAATAGTTTTCATGGTATTCTGTAGCCTTTACAATGTACATTACTACAGAAGCCATCTAACTCATACCACAAGAACAAGTCCATCTGTTTAAACATACTAACTTTGTCACACTAAGTGTTATTTGTTGGGGTTTTACTATTTAAAATGTTAAAACAATGCACAAGCTGGGTTTGGATTTTGTTTTCTTTTTAATATGCATAGTAGTGTGTAGATATTACCTCTCCCACAATTTATTGAAGACCAAAGAAAATATACTATATAATCCATACTACTGCAATTCATCTTTTTCTAAACAGTTGCAGCAACTACCTGTATGCTGCTCTTTAAGATGCAAGCTAGACAGACTGAAAGAATAAAAAATGAGACATTGGCGGCAACTTAGCAAGTCAATAAGATGGAACTCAAAGCTTGTGCTTCTAGGACTAGATAAATGCTGCATTTATCACACACTATGTCCAAATGAGCCATCAAATATGGAAATCAAACAGATAGGGTACTTCATATCACATTTTTCAATGTTTATCAAAATACTGGTTTGATTATATTTGCTTGTGTTACCTTGCTTTAGCTTGATCATCCACCTCAGTCTTGGATTTCTGAAGGGTCACCTGCTCTGATGAAAAGGCATCCCTGCAGTAGGAACGGTGGAAACATACTTAAGGCAGAAGAAGATATTTGGAAATATATTATACCATTTAAATTACTTATCTTTGTAGATATTCTATTTCTTTTATTTGTAACCACAATGACTTGAGATTTCTTTGAGAAACAGTTTTCTGCTTTTTTCTTTAAATATAAGAAAATTGGGGCCATTCGGCACGGAGAAGAGAATGCTTCAAGGAGGCAGCCTTCCAGTATCTGAATGGGGCCTACAAGGATGCTGGAGAAGGACTCTTCATCAGGGACTGTTGTGATAGGACAAGGGGGAATGGGTTAAAACTTAGAGAGGGGAAGTTCAGATTGGATATGAGGAAGAAGTTCTTTACTGTGAGGGCAATGAGGCATTGGAATGGGTTGCCCAAAGAAGTGGTAAATGCCTCATCACTGGCAGTGCTCAAGGCCAGGTTGGACAGAGCTTTGGTTGAGGTATTCCTGCCCATGACAGGGTTTAGTGTGAGGTGTCTCTGCTCATGGCAGGGGAGTTGGAATTAGATGATCCTAAGGTCCTTTCCAACTCCAAAGATTCAATGATTCTGTGATTCTATAACGTATAAATATTTATAACATATATATATAAGGAATGATATATGTGTATAAACAATATACATATATATAAAGAGCTAAATAATGTTTCATTACAGTAGATTGCTCCATTTACTGAGCCTTTTGAAAAATTAGTATTTCAAAACTAGCTGTTTTGCTAGTATGGATGTAATGAAGTGGAGTTTCTTTACTGTTTCAAAATTATTTTGCTAATAAAGAAACTTTAAAATACCTTTTTAATAAACAAATTTTACTTATTCAGTAAAGACTAGCAATTTACTTATATAGCAAAGTATTATTCTTCTTTTGAAACTAAATAACTAACCGATTTGACTTTCCTGCTTTAACTTCTTTGCGTAATCAGTCAGATCAGACACTAAAAGAATGCTAGAATTATCAGAAATTGCAAGGATTTTAAGAAGGTGGCCAATAGAATTGGAAAGGAGAGTTACATGCTGCTTTAGAGGATTTTTTTACTACATTGGCAACTTAAGCATGAGAAATTGTGTAGCTGCCTTAATTATAAGTAATGAAATTACAGGTTAGTTAAGTAATCTTTTCCTAATTTAGACCATCTGTAATGTATATTTTATAAATTAATTTAATAAATCTATTTTCTAAAATTAGAACAATCTTTGCAGGCACTCAAATAAGTTTAGAGTACTTCACGTCAATTTATCTTATGCCAGTGCCTTCTATTACAAGTCTTTGCATGTGCAGAGCTTTTTAATTTACCACTTCCTTTTTCTTCACATTCCTCACACTCTCGTTTACTCTCTCATTAGAGCACAGATTAATATAAAGGAGTATTTGCATTAGCAACATATATAACTGTGGAACTAAACTTGTGAAGCAGTTTTTAATTTTTAATGCAGTTGCAGTTAGTTTTTCTATTTGAATAAACATCTGGTGTTCTAAGCTATGTGAAAATAATTATGTTTCTGCAACAAAGGAAGTCTTAATACATTTCTGTGATATGGACTATAGAGGAATCCTCCCAGGTAAATTATTCAGTCTTTGTATTATAAAAAAATGTAAAATAATAATAAAGGTTTGTGCATGTGAGAGTGTTCCATTTATAAATCTACTAAGAAGCAACGTAAACAAGACGTACATTGTTGGAGCCTCTGAATTCTCTGAAGTGGTACTAGAGAAAGAAAAGAGTAAAGAGTTCAGAAACTAAGTACCAAAATGCTAGTATTGAAACAATTCTTTGCAAGATTTTAAGTTAATCAACTGCAATTAATTTTACTTTTTTTGTTCTTCCAAGGTGTTATTTTTCTTTGCTTCTTAATGTGGAACATAACGCTTTTAACTCAAGTAGCATAATAATTTAATAATATTCTTTGTACACTATTAAGACAATCATTCTTCAATTAACATTCTTCAGTCATTCACTCTGGTCAATGGTGGGTTTCTTTCAGCACACAATTCACAACCAAAAACCTCAGTCACAGTGAGCTGTTTATATTTTTAGCTTCAATTGCAATTTCTCTTAAGTGTTCTGTAAAGTGTGCTTAATCAGCTTGGAAATGAGACAAAGCACTTTAAAAGTTTACATGTCATGCCTCATTATAGAAGACTAGGTATCAGATTCAGAAAAGGTAAGTAAACATAAATGTTGACCAACCCCCTCTCCCCTGATCCCATGATTGTTGAATGCGCTTCCTGAGGATGGCAAAACAATCAGCCATTATCATATTTGAAGAACAGACAGAGCTCTTTGCTACATCTGTCTTTAAGACTGATAGTGACCTTTAAAAACTGGTTATTAGCATCTATGCATCTTTGTTTCCTGAATCTCACTGGTGGGTAAAAGTCTAACAATTATTAGTTATAGTAATATTCATAGTTTGAAGTATCTTTCACATATTCAAAGCACTTTAAAAAGACAAGCAAAGAAATCTTCTAATGCCATCTCTGTATAACCAACTGTGCTTATTGACATGATTGCTAGATGATCCAGGAAGGGCCATAAAATCTTCAGAATGAGTATGTCTGTACTTCAGTCTTCTCTGAACTGAGAGTACAAGAGTAACTGGCACTTCATATACTCAGCCTTCAGTCACTGCTGGACATCAAGCTGCTAAGAGCCAATGACATCTTACTTATCAGACTCAGTCCCTCAATAATTGCTCTGCTGGCTCACTCCTCAGATCACCTTTAGCCAAGTATTAGGAAATAACTAACAATCATCAGAACTTACCTTTTGGTTTCCACTGTTTCTGTGGTGGTTTTACTACTTGAAACCGGGGGAGGCATCCAAGATTGCCTGTCAGTGTTAAGAAATATTTTTTTTTAGTATTAATTTAATGCTATGGGGCTGAACAGCATCCTGTGAATGTTTGAATGTAAAAGAGATGTAGAAATACATGTAACTTTTCTTAAATTATTAGTATTTTGAAATACTAAATGCAGATACTTCTTAGACTACTTTATGGTTTGGTTTGGTGGGGGGTTTATTTTGGGGTTTTTTTTTTTTTGTTTTTTTTTTTCCCCCAAACCACTGAGTGGAATTGGAAATAATAGAGGAATTTTAATTATTTTTGTGAAAAAATGTGTTCTCTGACTCTAGGTTGTCTTACTTGCAGTCTGAATGGTACAAACAAATGGATCATTCATGTGAAGGTCAAACAGAATACACAAAGGGAAGAGTATCAACCCAAGAAGCACATTCAGGCTGGTAACAGAGGTCACACAAACATTACAAGCACTTATTATTATTATTATTTTAATCAAAACTATTAATCCAGCAATTGTTTGTGAAGGAAAAGCAATTGCACTGTAAACACTACAATTCAGTGATGGCTTTTCATAGCTTCAAAGAGCCTGAAGAGAACTATGGGGCTGAAAACACCATAAGCTTCCACCAAACAAGCAAAGATGTCACTATGAAAATGATATTTTAATTTCTACTTCCAGGATTCTAGCAATCATTATCTTTATACATGAAGTATGGAGAAGAAAATCACAAAAAAGACAGAATTCGTGCCTGGGGAGGACACATAAAAATACATCCATTATCACCAATACATTTTAAATCAAAAACATAGTTCTTTGTTATAAACCCCGTTTTTATTCTTGCCTAAAGAAATCCAGATTTTTAAAGCTAGCTGTTCATCATACAGAAAAATGTGGCTCATATGTACTCAAACAGCACAGGTTTAAATTTGGCACCAGAGATTTTGCAATTGCAGTGAGCTAGAACGCTTTAAATTTAGACACTGAAAAGGCATATGGTAGCTGAGTTAGGGGCTGCAGCAAAATGCCAGCGTCTGTTGTGCTATGGTCCACCAGGCTCACAAAACTGGCTCTACAGAGACGACCTTTAGACACAGCACTCCCATGGAAAAAGCCAGAGCATGTAAAAGTTAAGTTCTAGAAGCTTGCTGAGGAGTTAGAGCATACTAGAGGAGAAAGTTGGTAATGTTTTTTTATGTAACTGTGACATGCTACTGAGGTTTCATAGAGTGCTATATATTCTCTGGCAATCAAGCAATGATGGTAAACAAATACCTTTTTTTCTTGATTGGAGAAGTCGTAGCAGTGTTTGTGGGTGCTCCATTAGAAGTCCAAGATTGTCTGTTAAGGAAATATACTTAATTCTTAAATAATTGTTTCATTGTGAATGAAAAGAAAAAGTAAAAAAGTCATTGTCTTGTCCTGTGGAATTCTTAATGTAATGAGAGTAACAGAAGAACAGAGCTTTACAAACTAATTTATTGCTCTTTGGCAGGAAGAAAAAATATATACTACTTAAGTCTCACTGAAGTCCCACTTCAGAATTCATGGTAGGTCTATTAAAAAATCATCTCCAGACAAAATAAGATAAAATCCAATTTATATGATGTTTCATGTGTCATCATCACCATGATTTACAACATAATGGTGCAAAATCGTAATTTGAAAGAATGATCTCACTTGAACTTTAAATGCCAGGGATACTCATTTGCTCTTCAGAGTAATATCTCAGCACTTCACAAGATGACATTTAATTGCTGTGCTCAGCCCTCACTGGCATCTATATTCATTATAATTTATTATTGATGGAACAGCACTGACAGTGATATATTGTCCTTTTACATTTGCAAGTATAGTGGCTGAGCTCTTCTGACTTTCATTTTTTAAATAAAAATTTCAATCAGGTAAGAACTGTAAAACCTTAAGAAATTAATTTTTTAGTGCTGTGTAGTCAGATATAGAAAGTGTTCATCTTTGCATCACAACAACGTTTTTTAATACATGTAAAAAAATTTGTGCCAGCTTATTTTAAATTAAAAATTAGTTTCACCTTGTTTTAAACAAAAGACTGACCTTCTGACAAAACAAAAGCCTTCCACTGGAAAAATCAGTTAGCTTATCTATCAAAAAAGCATTCCTTGTGTTTTGGTACTTAGGTTTTCTATTGACAATGTTCAGTGTTTTTTACAACTGGAAGCATTATTACAATTGTCTTGTGCGGTCTTTCCTCAGCAATACCTGTTATGTTTGGTAGAAGTCATGCAGAGAAATGTAGAACTCAAGAACATGCCCACACTGAACTGCTTTCAAAACCCTCTTAGTCTTTCTCGGTTTGTATCTAAAATATCGTGTTTCTTAAATAATTGCTTTTCTGAGTGAATGTGTAATCTGAGGTAGTCTCTTTCTTAATATATGTGGAGAAATAGACATTTTATAGATTCATAGAATCATAGAATAGTTAGGGTTGGAAAGGACCTTAAAATTTCAACCTTAAGTTCCAGCCCCCCTGCCATGGGCAGGGACACCTCACACAAAAACCATATCACCCAAGGCTCGATCCAGCCTAACCTTGAACACTACCAGGGATGGAGCATTCACAACTTCCCTGGGCAGCCCACACCAGTGCCTCACCACCCTTACAGTAAAGAACTCCCTCCTTATATCCAATCTAAACTTCTCCCATTTAAGTTTGAACCTATTACCCTTTGTCCTATCACTACAGTCCCTAAGGAAGAGTCCCTCCCCAGCATCCCTGTAGGCCCCCTTCAGATTCTGGAAGGCTGCTATGAGGTCTCCACGCAGCCTTCTCTTCTCCAAGCCGAACAGCCCCAGCTTACTCAGCCTGTCTTCATTAGGGAGGTGCTCCAGTTCTCTGATCATCCTCATGGCCCTCCTCTGGACTTGTTCCAGCAATTCCATTTCCATTTTATGTTGAGGATGCCAGAACTGCACTCAATACTCCAAGTGAGGTCTCACGAGAGCAGAGTAAGAGTAGAGTGCCAGGATCACATCCTTCGACCTGCTGGTCACATTCCTTTTGATGCAGCCCAGGATACAGTTGGCTTTCTGGGCTGCGAGCTCACACTGCCGGCTCATGTTCATTTTCTCATTGACCAACACCCTCAAGTTCTTCTGTGCAGGGCTGCTCTGAATCTCTTATCTGCCCAACATGTAGCTGTGTAAAGTTAAGATCTTATTCTAAAGAAAGTATATGAGAGACATCAGATGAATTGTCCTCCAAAAGACCCTTTTTTTCCTCATTGGCTATAAAAAGAATCTATTATAACCTAGATATAGAAGTCAGCATTTCAGATATCAGGTGTTAAAATCAAGCCTACTATTCAGCCATATGCCATACAAATAATGTCTGTATATATTCTTGGCATGTCCACATAATCAAAAGTTATGAAATTTTATAATACTTAATGCATCATTTTGATAATTCATGGTAAATGATCCATAATAATAATACATAATACATAGATGATTAAGTTTCCAAAATTCATACCTGTTTCTTTCCTTATTATTCAGAGTTGGGGACTTATTTATTCTGTCAGAATCACTTTTGTCTGGAATTCTGTCAGAAACACAGAAATTATTTTTAATACACATTCTAGATATGAAAAAATAGACCAACCAAAAACCCACTTCCAGTAATATTAAATGATGGAGGATTTTTTGCCCACTGTACAGACGAAGAATACCCCAGTATGAAAAAAAAGACTAGGACAGTATCTGAATTAATATAAATTTAATTCATTAATATCTGAAGAGTTTAAGTATTTCACTGAAAAAAAAAAACCTGCTTTAAAAGGTTATGTTCAAACACTAATTGATATACTATATCAAGCCTCATTGTTGTTAACAGTTTATTGAAACCCCTTTGAATTAGACCAGAATATGAAGAACAAAGCAATGTTCAGTCAAGCAGCACAAACCATTCCCTTCCCCTATCCCTCACCATCCCTAGAGTGATGGAACAGCCTCATTTTCTTTACAGCTTTTAGAGATCAATGTACTTTGACAATACACTCGTGTAAAATCCCCAACAAAGCATGGTAGTGACCTACAGCAATAACATCTATCATGAAGTAATATTATTTGTGCTTCAACTGCTTTCATTGAGCCATGAAATTCACACTTGGAAACTACCACATGATTTTTCAAGCTCTTTATGGATTGTACAGCTGTTGTGTAAATCCCAAATTTTCACAGAAAGCACCGTGTAGCTACCATAGCTGAAACAGCTTAAGCATTTACTTTATTTCAACTTTCTTCTCTTATATACAATGCCCTTTAATAGGAACAGTGGCACTCTTTAAAGTTCAAATATAAAGTGATGCACATTAAGCATATTATATGTTAAATATTTGGTTAAAATAACTGATTTATATACAGAAATTTAAATAAATAAGTTTACAAATTATTTACATAGAGAAATTGCTTAATTTCATTACCTCCATCTATAAACTGAAGCTATAGATATAAAATAATTAATCCTAGAACTCTAACATTAGGCACAAAACATTTTGCATCCTGCCCTCAGCCAAGTGTCACAGAATACTGTTGCATTTAATGGAAGGCCTTCAAGGGAGCTCTGGGACACAATTTGTACCAGCTTACGCTCTGTGCCTTTTCCAAATCTAATTTTAATTGGGTAAATAACTATCTCATGTCGCAGGCAGCTTGTGACTTTGACCAGCAGTTACAGTTACTCAAAAGATCACTAGAGGTCCTACTGAACTTGCTATAGCATTGCTGAGGATGCAAACGAGTGCTCTAGTTCACGGCTAACCCATGAACCACCACTTCTTTCACGCTTCATTTTGTATTTTCAGTTTCAGCACAGTGCTTTAAGCAGTTCTGTATTTACTCATTTTAAAGACTTGAAGGGTCCATCTGGCTTCCTACTGCAGTGCTGCTGAATTGTAACAGAGGCTTTGAGAAAAGTGAAAGAAACTTAAGTACAATGTTAACTTCTCTTTTTCAGCTTCTGATAAGCAGTGGTTGAACAATATTCTCTGCTTGCACCCAGAATGCTATTTCTAGACATCTTCTGATCACTGATCCATTCACCTAGCTAATATTTTCCTGAACCAATTTAAATTTCTGGCGTCCACAAGATCCCATAGTGTTGACTCCTGCAATTGACCCATGTGTTAAGGGAAAAAACAACAAATGCTCTGATTTTCTTCTTCTTTTCTTGTTTTTGTTGTTTGTTTGTTTGTTTTCTTTTTACCTTTTTTTACCTTTTTTAAAAAAATATTGCTTACAAATTTTATGGAGTATCTCCTCACACTGCAACAAACAGAAAATATCCCCTCCTTACTCAATATGTCAATCTTTTCCAAGTAAAGGAACCTTTGTCTCTTCAGATATTCTACATATGAAAGATACTCCATCCCAGTCATCATTCTTTTTCAACTTCCTCTTAATTTTCTTTTCTGTTTCTGTTGTAGTTTCTTTACATAAGTGAAAGGCTGCATGCAGTCTTCAAGAAGCTCAAAACGAGTTCATACCACAACAGAGCAGTGGTTTCAAAGGGTTAGATTATTAATAAAGGAGAGAATGAAAGACACTCTTTTGCTTCAGTCCCATCTCTTCAGATTTAACTGCTATAAATGCAGTTAGGATTTATTCATCCTGGAAGCTATTCTGGACTCAGTAGTACGTAGTACTTGGAAAAATAGTAATGACATTTTCATTGTCACTATATTATTTTAATATTTCTCCCATCTTTTGTCAAATACTTAGCTGTTAATAATATGAGAGAAGTAAAAGGATAAATGAAATTGCTCCTCCCATCCAGAAGACTACCTGTGGTTATCTGTACAATGCAATTGTTGTCTGAGCTACGATGCTGCATGCCATTAGAAGCATATGTGCACTTACTGCCATTAAGATATGGATTTCTGCTAGTAACTTATTAGTGTTTGGTATGCTCTTGTGTTTGCAGCCAATGGTGCAATTGCGTGTAGTCATCTGCAATATCTCTCCTAGGTTCTTAATACTGAAAGTGATGTTTAAATTTTGTAGATACTGGGTAAAGCTAAATTCATATCAAACAATGCTATTTTTGAACATCAACATGGCAGTCTCCAGGACTCAGAAAGCTGTACTTAATATAGGGTTTAGATATGTTTTCACTGTCACATTTGCACATGCAATGAACTCAAAATTGCTCCTATACTCCTCAATTATTTTTTTTTAATTAGCATTTCAATAACCATTTTGTCGTTTTGAAAACTAGCTGTTCAAGAGACATTCACCCAGATAGAGATCTAGACTCTTTAAATCCTTGTCTTTTGGAATATTACAGTCATGGCCAGAAGAGATGCAGAGCAGAATTATGAAAAGATATTCAAATATCTATCTTGAAAAGAGGTAACTCCTAAAGGCCTTCTCCTAAAGTACAGAAGACTAACATTTTATAGCTGGATAAAAATAATTTTCCACATAGACACCATGACTTACTACAATTCTATAAACAGCTCTGAGAGATCTCCAATACCAAGGTAATATTCCTCAAGAACTGTCTACTATGAGCAGTCTTTTAGACTTTATTCTACCTCCCAGGAGCATGCTCCATTCTCGAGTTTAGTTTTGAACAGGAAAGAAAAAAAGAATGCTTCTTTTTCACACAGTCAACTAAACAAGTCCTGCAAAGTTCATGTAAGATTGGAGTCTTCAGTACCGTGGTTATACTTGCCAGAAATAATTTTCAAGAAAATAAAGTGAATTGTAACTAATGGGAAACATCCTCCATAGAGGAAGCAGAAGTACCAAATTGAAGTGCAGGGTAAAAAAATGTGCTAAGAGATAATACAACACCACACTTTGTAATGCATTAGGTTGCGAGTCTGAGGAGATGCGTTCATTACAGAAATGCCTGCAGCCAATGAGTGCGTACAAATGAATCCTGGAATGGTTGTATTCCACAGTTTTGAGAAAACCAGTAATGAGCAAAGAAAAATAAGCTTCCTCATTGTGATTATTTCAGGTAAACCACCATTATTCACTCAATTTATGGACATATTCTGCATTAGCTATCAGAAGTGTGTATTCACACCTATAATCCTCTTTGTATTCTCTGTCATCTTTTGCACATTAAGAACCCTTTATGTTAGATACTTGTGTATATGAAAATAAAGAGCCAATCAGCTTACAACCTAGAATAATTCAGACATATTACTATTTTGGCATAAAGCAAAAAGACAGAGTGCAAAAGGACAATGTGGTTCAGTGACACTGTAGAAACTGGAATTGTCCTATGACTTCTTAATTAGTATTTGGGTTTTCAGAAGTCATCTGCGAACATGTCAGATTACTAAACTGGCAGATAACATTCACTTTTCTTAAATGCAAAGTAATGCCTGTCAAGAAAAGCAATTGATCTCTGAACCAGCAATTGTCATTCAAGACAAGGCCTTGGAAATAAAGATAATGTTATAAAAATGAAAGATCAATTTTCAGCATCATTCAAAAGAGCAAATTCAATATCATGAAGTATGAGGGAAGGAACAGCAAATAGACCAGAAGCCGTTGTACATATATAAGGTGCGTGCCCATCTTAAATACCTGCAGGGAGATTTGGACCCCCAGATCAAAAACACTAATACGGAAATAACAAGAAGGCCAGTAGGCAAATTGAAGTTAAGACAGTGATCTCCTGATAAGTGGACATATACAGTAGGATTCAGCAGCCTATAGAAGAATCAGTGGAGGGTTGATATCACACAGCTGCATAGCCTATTCTGTTCCAGGCTTCTATAGAGAAGGTAAATTTTACGTAAGTTTTTCATTGTTTCTTACAACAGAAGTAAGGATCATCAAACAAAATAACATAGTGCTAAGAGCCAACCAAACAAGTGCATTTTTTCCACAGTGTGTACTAATGTGCTGTTATGGCCTCAGCATGTTGTGGATACTGGATGTTAATGTGGGTTGAATTTTGAAGACATAATGCAGAAAGAATCTACAAACACAAGCATGGTCATGTCTTAACAGAGGTCAAGGCTGAAGAGGGCATTCAAATTAAGTGCCTGTATGGTAAGCACATTATTCTGATATTTGTACTGATCATGGTATGAAGCAGCAGTAAGCATTTCTAAAGAACTGGTGGTTTAGATGTGTTGCGCTTAACTATCAGAGAAAGGACTGTGATATACAGCTTGAAGGCAGGAAATGGGATGAGTGGTTATCATCAGTGCAGAGATACTTACATTTACGAGGACAAGAATGCACAGAAATTGACGGAGAAAAAGAAGAGCTATATTTCAAAAGAACCTTTTCTCTAATCATATTTCTGTTTGTCTCATTGGTAATTAATGAAAAAAATCATTGTCTTCTACTTAGATGCTTAATAAGTAACAAAATTTTAAAACCCCACTAATTTCATTCATACATTCATTTTTAAGACCTCTGCACAGTTATGAGAATAAAAATATGCAATATATACAGAAAAAATCCCTACCTGTCCAGGGTAGTATCAGACCTGTATCGTCCAAGTACAGCTTTCTGATCTTCCTTTTCATTTGTGGCACTGCTATAAAAAAGATTAGAAATGCCACTTTGGTCACTGTTTTTATTAAACAACTCATCATCAATAAAGCAATAAACAGGTCTCAAGATATCAGACATTATTTCAGACCATCAGGTGCCAACAGATCCAACCTTGCATAAATTGCAATGATCAACCTAGCAGTTACTGACACTGGAGTCAGATTTAGGGGGGAAAAATGCATAGGCTAAAACTGAACAAAGCAAGTTCTTGCTATAAAGAGTATATAGTAAAAGGATAGTCATTTTTCTTTGACAATATCATTAGAAAGGTGTGCAGATTCTCTACTGTACCTGTGTAGGCTATCTTGAGATTTGTATTGGTTAAGCACAGCCCTTCCATAGTTTTCATCAGCACTTCAAGCAAAAGAATGACAGTGGTTAGTTAAAATTTGAATATGAAAATAGAAAATTGTTTCTTGGCAAAACATTTCTGTCCTCAATCATATTTCACAGCTTTCTGCTACTCCTATAATCACACCAGCTACGGCTCTCTGTATTAGATGACTCCAGATATTTTGGAGTGAGAATAGTCTCTTCCTATATGCTGCTCACGGTCCAAACAATGAAAGCCTGCTCTCATGGTGGAGTTTTTACTGTAATGGAAGTCCTAGTTTGTATTAGAGTGAATTTCAACTGATCCTAGTTTAAGCTCCTTAAAAGAACTTGGCAAGATTTACAATCTTCATGCTTGTAAAAGGAAAATGTTAGATATTAGTCCGGCAACCTAGATATATGAAGTGTGGGATTTTTCTTGCAGAGCAGAAGCCTTTCATTAAATGATCAGCACACAAAAGTCCCAATGAAAAACAGCGAAAATCCAGCAAACTACTTCCAAAAGGCAATCAATACCTCATCAAGAAAAGCAAATACTACTTATTTGATTAAATTAATGTAATTCCTGTTGATACCATTCATGAAAAAGTAGACACTCTGAGAAAATGTACATGGCATACTGAGCTAAACAGAAGAAATGCATTTCATATCTTTCTTACTTTTCCTCTTCAGGCCTCTTCTTTATCCAGCTGTTATCTTGCAAAAGGGTCCGTCGTTTATTACTATCATGAGTAGCCTGTTGTCTGCTTTTAATTGCAACAGAGGGGCTCTTATTATCTGCAAATGCAGAGAAACATGCCTTGAAAAGGAATGTATGGAATATCTTTGGCAAATTAATGTCTTATTAGAAAGGCTGAAATATGTAAATGTTTAGGAGAGTTTGACTCTTCAGCTATCATTCCTATTTAGTGCACACCATTTGCTTGAGAAGTTTGTGGTTTAGTCACTTCAACCTTCAAGGGACTGCCAAAGCCCAATTTACCAATCTAAATTCAGTTTCACCTTTAATATGAAACAGCTTCGTATATATTTAATGTTAACAAAAATCACAAATCTGATAAATTAATTATGAAATACACAGAGAACAATACTTCCAGGAAACTCAAACTAATGAATACTGTTTCCTGAGGCATTGTTCGTGGGTTTTGCATTTGCAAATGTGTGACAGGATGCAAATTTCAAAGCAAAGCTAATCTTGAGATGATCATGTGGTCTTCCACCTACATCCACTCTTTAGTGTGTGTGGATTTTCAGGTTTCTTAAAAGCCATGCTCCTTCTGAAGCTTTTTCCTCAGTGCCTGAATGAACAGTTCATTTTCTAACCAGCTACCTAGTTTTACTGAACTTTTAATAAAAGCAATACCTTTAAGAACTATAACTTTATGCCAAATTCAACTAAAATGGGTGTATGGCTTCAAGTTATTGGAGAGAACTCACATGCACACTTACACACTGTGTGAACATGGAAGCCTTATTTGCTTTTGAAGGCAACCTAAAATATCTTTGTCTAACAATGTAGATATTTAATATGTTGAAGATGTATCAATAAAATGTTAATTTGATTTGTGAGACTATAATTCCCTCTCTGTATTAGAAAGTTGATGTTTATCTCAAATTCAGTGACTACTGTCCAATATCCTCAGTTTGTTTTCTTCCTGCTTAAGTTTCATATCATCAGCCTCTTTGAAGTGAGGGGGAATATTGTTAGAATCATAGAATAGTTAGAGTCGGAAAGGACCTCAAGATCATCAAGTTCCAACGCCCCTGCCATAGGCAGTGACACAACACTCTAAACCATGTCACCCAAGACTGTCCAACCTTGGCCTTGAACACTGCCAGGGATGGAGCATTCATAACTTCCTTAGGCAACCTGTTCCAGGGCCTCACCACCCTCACAGTAAAGAACTTCTTCCTTGTTGCGACTTTTTAACTTTTCCCTTTAAAATGGAAGACTAGAGGTTGAGCCCAAATAGAAAATCCACCTTTGAACTGTAATATTTGCCCCAAACCTTTCCAGAGAAAACAACTTGAAAGCAAAATGTGCAAAATTTTTGTAAATAGCATCCAATTAATCAACTAACTGACTAATGAAGAATACTGAGTTTCTTGGGTTTTCCTTTAGAGACCTCCGTGATTTTCTCCAAGAATTCCTCACCCCCTGAGTGTTCACACAAAAGGAGTTTAACACCATCAGACTTTAGGAGATATCACTATCTGGTGTTCAATAAGGACATTTGACCATAAAGTCTCTGCATAGAAAGATCATACAGAAAACACATTTAGTCAGTAATAGATCACTTGTCAGAGCTCTGTTTCTGATGTAATTTATAGTTCTTGCCTTTAATATAAGAACTTCAGCTGTAGTACTAACATGAAAAGATGACAAATAGCTACAGTGAGAGGAAGACCAAATTATAATGAAGCACAAAACCACCATTTTGACCGACAATGACCAAGACTGATTTTTTTAAGTGCATTTTTCTCCTGAAAGCAAAAGTGCAACACAAAGATAAAATTCAGTCTAAATGTATATCTCACTGCAATACAAACTGTATCTGCTCTTATCTGTTGTAATTCATTGTAGATATATCCATACTGAAAATGAAAGGACAGTGAAGAAATTAAAGGATTGGACTTCTCATTCTTGTTTGCAGAGCTGCAAATGTTCTCTGGCTCTTGTGTTGGACTGAGCTGCTAGAGAAGTGACAAACATTTAAGAAGTGCGACTGTGACAACATGGATGTGTGATTCTGTCTCTTGGCCCCAGTGCCAGTGTTTGACTTTCTTTTATGAGCAGTATAGATGCAGCCCTTTGAGGCCATTAAGAAATGAAAAGCACATCATAGATGAGATGTGTAAGAATGTGCTGACAATCGCGGTAGATTAAGAACAAAAAGTTATCTATCTTTACTGCATGACTTCTGCATCAGCTTGTTCCCTGCCAAGTGACCCAGTTTTTCTCTTAAAAATATTTATTAAAACTTGACTTTAAAAACTTCAAAACATGAAGACATCCCAGCCTCACTTGGATATCTCCAGTGGTTCATTAAAATGTCTATCTACATAGGCAAACTGAAAAGAAGGACCTCCATTGATTTAAACAACAACATTGTTTCATAGTCGTTGTCAAGAACTGAGATAGCAGTAATTAGCAAACAAGACTAACTAAAGTGCATTTGCTCTAAATATTTACTGGCTTGGATATAATGATAACACTAGCAATGATTGGGATATAATAGGAACTTGGCTAAACATATATTGATAGAAAAAAAAAAACAAACTGACTTTGTAACATACAGTAATTAAGGATTTGAATGAAAATCCAATAGTAAAATCTGTTCCTTCCTATTCTCATAAATATTTGGGTATTTTATATTTGGTACAATCATTTGCATTGGGGAAAAAAGAAAAAAAAAAGTTTATTTTGGAAAGTAGGAAAAAATGTGAGTTCAAGTGTATGCATTCCAGGGATAAAACTTCTCCATGGTGAGGACAGATGATGGCAGCTAAAGGGGTGGAAATGATTCCAGCATTCCTTTCAAACTAATGGTTTTAGCAAAAGATGCTTTCAACTGCCTGCAATACATTTTAATCTGTGCTCTATTGTCAGGCATAACCTCCTCTAAGTCTCAAAGAAAAATCCTTTAATGCCACAAACATACTAGAAGCATTTCTATATAATCAAGAAGTACTCAGTATATATTAAACTATTACAATTAAACTTACATGTACAATATTGGCTTCTTCACAATAACAATTTAAGAAAACTATTATCTCTTACCCAAAAAATTACTTGGATTTCAGAAAAAAATTATGGATTTCTTATTTGCTTAGTGCAATTAAGAAAATCTCCTATAAAGTCCATAGCCAAGGAATATATATTGTGTTTTATTTTCAAGAAACATCAGAAGCAATTTGCTAATGCATGAGGTCTTGGGTTTGCTGAAGAGTACTCATTTGTAGTCTAATGAATTACCTCCCAAGTCTCAAATCAAAAATTAAATATAGATCTGATACAACAGTTCATGTCACATGAGCAGAGGCAGATGGAGCTTATCTGCTTCTTTATCTTGGCAATAAGAAGTTTATGTCCCTAACATTGTAGAGCCACACTGCTTACCACTGTGGCTGTATTTAGATTTGGCATGTCCCATCCAAACCATGTCCTCATGTACCTCAAAACCTTTCGGTCTTTAAAAGTACTTTGCAGGTTCCAGGGAAATGGAAAATTTCACCATGTTTCCAGTT
Organism: Forpus xanthops; assembly: GCA_032466535.1. Lineage (NCBI taxonomy): Eukaryota > Metazoa > Chordata > Aves > Psittaciformes > Psittacidae > Forpus > Forpus xanthops. Next base: position 12,976 of record JASSUY010031336.1, on the reverse strand, counting down.
TGTTTCTGGCCATTTCTCTGTATAGAAAGCAAACTCCAGCCCTCCTCAAGTTGTGTCCCTCAAAAGGAACAAACAGCCCTATCTGACAATAATTAAACAATGTTTTTCTCCCCTTCTCCTATTCTAATTTTCCTCAGTTTCCTCTCATTTTCCCTGAGTGAGACAATAGGATGATGCTAAGGCCATTTGTCCACTGCCATCCAAGCTGCCATGCTCCTGTGGGATCTCCAAAGCAACCACAGGGCTCAGTGGAGGGAACCACTACCTTGCACCCCACTGCCTGATTCCCCTGCTATAGCACACTACACTGCCCAGTATGGTGGTTGAGCCTGAATCCCTGCCAGTGAAAGCTGTGAAGCTCATAACCAGCCCATCACAGCCTAACAGTTGTGGTGTGTCCTGTGAGGGAGCTGCATGACGGGCATGGCAATGTGTGGAAAGGAGAGAGGCCATGCCTCAACCCGTAAGTACCCCAAGAGCAGAAAATGAAGACAACTCAGTATTACCGCTTTGATTAGGAGCCTGTTTTCGTATGTTGAAAGCTGACATTTTGTTCATAGGATTGTCCTTCCGTAGGAATCTAAAAGAAAACATTAAAAAAAAAAAAAAGACAAACAAAAAGAAGAGTTTGTGCTGATATTAGAAATTATCCTCAAAGACGGTTTAAATTCATTTGCCACACTAATCACCTCATGCAAGTTTAGTCTGGTGGCAGAATGACTTAGCACTAGCTGCCGCTCTCTTTGAACTGGAGCTCAGGCACAGCAGTGGCTTTTCTCTCCCCATTGATAACTATGCGTATCCCTGCCCTGTACTTCTGCTTGTCACGCTGCCTCTCCCTTTTTTGACTTTTTAGGAGCCCCTTCTCTGAGAATGTGTGGGGTGGTAATAGCCTTTGGAGGGCAAGACAAAGTAATGATGATTGGGGTGAGTTGATAAGCTTCAAGGGAAGATGGTATCAGCTTGTGGCTCAGAGCAGTGCCTCAAGCAAACATGGGCTCAGCCAGCCCCGCTGACAAGTCTCACAGCTTCAATGGCCTGCAGCTAACGTGGGGATCCAGAATAGAGGTGGTTCTTCTGCACTGCAGCAGTTTTCCAGTCACAGACTTCTTCCCCCATCTTAAATCAGGTTAAAAACTGAGCCTCCAAGACTGACTGATTTAAAAAAAAAAAATAAATAAAAAAATATCTGTGGGTTGAGCCTCTCAAACGATTTCACGTTATGCTTTGAAACTGGCTTTTCAACATCAGCTTTCCTAGAGAAAGCATCAAGCAGAACATAATGACATTTCAATGGCAAAAAAATACCCCCTTTAGTAAAAAAAAAAAACAAAAACAATCCTAACACATAAGAATGTGGACAAAGTAACCCTCTTAGCAAGTGAATTCGTTTTTAAAAAGCAGCACTTTCCAAGAAGACAAGGTTAAACTGGGAAGCACCCAACCAGCTCCATGAGTCAGGCTGCTTAAAATTTACAGAAGCACTGGAAAAAATATTTTGTGATGGAAGCAGTCATTAAAAGTCAGAAACTTTCACGGTTCTCTTGATGACACAGCTGTCCTGCTAGTTTTGCAGATGTAGATTATATTGCTCACTCACATAAATTAGAGTGTATTGGGAGCCTAGAGCCTGTGGCTGTTCCTTTACTGATGGAAGGTGAAAAAGATGTTTACTTTTATCAAAAGCTGAGCAAAAATACCAAAAATAACACTGTCAATAAACCATATAAAACTATGGTTTACACACAATTAATTGCACTTGGAACAGATTAGTCTTTTTTATGTTTTTACTGCCAGACAGTTCCTAAAAAAGCCTATCATTACCAAGCAAAGAAAGTAGAAAACCAGTATCTGGATGTAAACAAATACAGATCTTTTTGGAAAGTAAAGATATAAATATAAAAAACAATGCTGAAGTCAAAGAGTCTGCGTATACCTTACCCAGTTGTGAAATTACAGGTGTTTGTGAGAGTTTAAAATTCTGGCATGTTGATTGGAAGGCTCTGTCCACACTCCTTTCTTTAAAACTAAGTTGTTTTTATCAAGCGTGCATCGGGACAGTGTGTGTAGAAGACAAGTGACTACTGTATCTTGTTTCAACTGAATAAAAGTATGCTCAAGGCAATGATGAGTCTTATTTATTTTGCAATAGGTCATGAAATATCTTTCAAAATGACTGGTGTAAGGTTTTGAGCAGATATGCTCTGCATTTCCTAGAAACCATCAGGCAGGTTATCAAAGCAATCAGCTTTAAATACTAATTAATCTTGCAATAAATTTTCCTGAAGTGTCACAAGATGATAGAGAGGACTCCGATTTATTTATGTTTTCAGCTTAGCAACAGCTGGACATCTGATACTGGTTCTTAGTCACAAGATAATGCAAAGCTTGATATTTCAGTACGTTTCACAGGCAGTGTGTGCTGTGACTTTTTCATCTAGAGAAGAAGAAGGAATTATTCTCTAATAAAAACTTTTAAAGCCATTTCCCAATGGGAGTGAATCATCAAACTTAGAAAATGCAGCCATCTTTTGTGGAAATTAAAACAAATGTCGTTCCAAGGCTTAGGAAATGTTGTTAAAAATACACATTTCACATTTAAAATATTTCTCACTAAAAATGAGAAGAAACTGCTACATAAACTTCATCTTATACTATAGCCTTCCTTTCCAAGGTTCATGATGGAAGCAGTTTCTCACAGAACTGGCAAGAAGTATCAAATGTCAGTAACCATTTCCTTTGTTAAACAAGAGAGCCTCAGACATTTGTTCTGAAATAGAAACTATCACCAAAGTAAAAAGTCCATACATTTTGAGGCTTGTCTTTAAAATCTACAGAATAACTACAAATGTATTAATTCCACAATTCCTGCTTGTATCCATGCATATCGAAAGAAAGTCCAGCAAGCATGTTTCTTTTATCCTCCATCGTTAAATTAAAACTGTTTTGTCTCCTGTCCAGTATTAATTTTTTAAAATGTTTTTAGGGCAAAACAATATTTCTGCTTCACATATGTACAGCATCTGGCATAAACTACTACGCAGTCTGGCAGTTTGAAAGTACTATGCATAAATGAATATAAGAAACAGGCACACTCCCTTCTACAATCAGCATTGAAAATGTGCCAGGTATGATGAGATTTTAGTCCTACACAATACTGCCATATTGTCCTCAAGGTTTACTTCTTGCTTCCAGACTTTCAAGTTGCATATCAAAGATTAATCCATTAAAATTTAAAACTTAAATTAAAAAAATTTTCCTACTTTAATCTCTAGCACAGACAATCAAGAATCATCAGAGTAAGATTTGAATTTCAAGATCTTGAACTGAAAAGAACCGCACATAAAGGGGAAGAATACAATTCATCAAAGCATTTTTTTTCTTGGTCTTTACCACTGTGGGTTAAGTGGGTGTATTTGTGTATGTGGAAAGGGGAATGGATAGAAGATGTGAGGATCACATTATTTTAAAAACTTCGGCTCATAAAGGTCTGGATCCACCACATTATTCAAATAGGTCAATGAGCTGCTTATCTTTACCCCATGGTTCAAAGGAGATTAAAAAAAAAGAAAAAGTTGTTTTGAACTTTTGTAAATGAAATTACAAGAAAGAGAAGTTATAGGCTTCTATAGTATACCATAGTAGTAAATTACATTCAGGCATTCTTAATAAGATCTCAACCACTGACGCAAAACAACTCAGTTGGAATGCAAAACAAAAACAAGCAGGAATGCAGCTCCAGCATAATTTGAATTTAAAAACAATGTTGGGAAACTTTTAAAGAAAATTAAAACTGCCCTAGCCAGTCCAATGAGCAGTTCCCCAGAAGTCTGAAGACATGCCAGGCCTGGGTTCAGATCCTCTCCCATTTTTGGGGAAATCCAAATTCAGTCCCAAAGAAATCCAGGAAAAACTTCAGATATGACTTCAGGGAAGGTCAAATGTCCCTCCAAGCTGGTAGCTTGTTATTCAGAAAGTAGCACAGGTCTCCAGTTCTGGTTTTATCACAAATAACCATATTCACATTTCTGTATCTCCTTTCCACATCCTGCAGTGACTGACCAGCAGAAGACCTCAGGCCTGTCTTAAATTCTCAAAGCTAGTCCTACTAGATTTCAGCTGGTATAAACACACCCATCCTTCCAATAAAGAGTCCTCTTGCCTTCCTTCTTCTGTTCTTGGCTGTAGCTTTCTACATAATCAGGTTTCACAAGTATGCATTGCTCTATTTAAAAAAATACCTAAGAATAACACAAACAGTTCCTGCAAGAATCATGTTCTCCACATCAGTCTGAACTAGTTACAACCAAAAAGGTCTTTGTTCTTTGATTTCTAGTTGACAGTGGTTAAAACCTTATTTATAAATATTCAGTTTATATGTATTTTGCTTCTAATAATATTTCTTTCCACAGCTTAGAGGTACCACTTATTATCACACTGTATATAAAGTAAGTCAACACATGAGTAGCGAAGGAGTGTCGAGGGAGGTGAACCTTCTTCTCCTGAGAGTCAAAACACTTGGTTTTATACTGAAGTTTTTTATATAAAACATTGCAAATATGTATTCTTAAAATATCAAACTTCCTTTTTAATTAACTGACACAAAAAGTTGTAGATGAACAACTAAGTTTAAGCAAAACAGTTTCAGAATTTTCTTGTCTTCCAGCTGCTTATGCTGCATTGTTAAAGTAGCCTGGATGGTACAGAAGGTACTGAGTTCAGCATGTCCACATTAAACACCAGCAGGTGTCTTATACATGGCTGTACAGAGCCACAGATTGCTGGCTGCTTTTCAAAAATATCTAATATCTGCCATATGAGAAAGAAACTTTATTTGTCCCAAATAGGAAACCTTCCACCAAAATGTAATACTTCTAAGGACTATTCTGCTAAGAAGTAAGCTAAACATTCAGTATCTTAGGAGTAATGAAAGCTCAACTTTTTAAAATTATCCCGTTGGAAATCTAATAAAATATTAGGAAATCAATTTCCCACATCCTTTGTCTTTTAACCCATTTATTTGTTTTTACTGTGGTCCAGGAGAAATTTTGGATAAAATAACTATTGGTAAACAGATAAAATGAAGGCTTACTTCAGCTTTACTGTTTGTTGGTTCAGGTTTATTTTTCCCTCATTGTAATGGTTAATATTAAATCTATACTACCTGGCTTGTTTCAGTTTATATGAGATGACTGTGGAGACTAGGACCTTTAAAAAAAACCCACATTTGATCTTACTTAATCACAGTTATGAAGTACACTACAGCATTTCCTTGCCTTTAGTTAACTTCCATGTCAGGTCAGCAAATTTTGTCATTTTCTTCATCATTTTTCTTGAATATAGTAAAATATGTGAGCAAGAAAATGATTAAAGTCATTCTGACTTGATACATGGTAAAGATCTCCAGCCCTTAGAAGAAAAAAGGCACTGGGGAGACACATCATTACAGTTGTCCTAGATAGGCAGCCATAAGTCTGTGAGGTGAAATCTTCCTGGTTTAGAAGTCAATTTCAATTTTGCTGTTCCCTACATCCAAATATCAGAAGTGCTGTGACAGGGCTACTTCAGCTCAAATAAAAATTCATATTTCTAAACATGGCTGTATTTCTTGATTGCAGATAAAGGCTCTTTTCCAAATCACCCTCGCAGCTAGACCCAGCCAAGGCTCTACCATCCTTCATACTTCCCAACTTACTATTTCAGTCAAGCATATGATCTCAATAACCTTTAAGTCCCCCTTTGTCAGGTGCAGATCTGTAACTATAAATGGGGCTGTACATTTTTCCCTACAAAATTGTTACCAGGATCCAGTGCTGTCACCCAAGACTGTAGGCCAGGAATGAAATAAAATGAACAATGGTGTTGCTAACTCAGTGTAGTACCAAGTGTGTACTCAGAGCTTAACAGAAACCCACCTGAGTATATTTATGCTTCAAAATTACACGTAACATTACTCTCTGTATTTGGTAATAAGCTAGTCTATTTGTCCTTTTACCAAAAAATATAGGTAAAAATATCTACATTTATTTTACAGACATTAAAGAACAACAAAAAAGTGTTCCTAGAATGATTTTTATTTATTTCTTCCAGGAGTTACATGTGTGGGCAGTAGCCATATAATACGTTTATAAACTTCTGGAAATAATATCTTGTGTTTAAAACAGTACTTTATAGTTTAGGCCACAGAATTAATAACAGCTCTCACAGAGAATAGAAAAAACATGTATGTGAGTGAAAGAGAAAACAGGCAAGTTTAGAACAGGCAAGGTAGGACTAGAGAACACATGAATGTGTGGCAGAGATCATCTATTTGTAGCTGAAAGAGCTCTCAAAACTGGTTTTTCAGGACGTGGGTGGAGGAGATTCTGTTTTGAAAGAAATTAAGCTTTGGTACTGTCATTAAATGTAAAATCAGCTGCTAAGTCAAAACCCAAATTTGTACGTGGTTTCAAATTAGTAATATATGATCAGTTTAAATTGATTCTTTTTTTTTTTTTTTTTTTTATAGACTGCAGAAGGGGGAGTGATAATTTTAATAGTTTGTTTTGTTTGTTTTTTTTTTTAACCAACTCTTTCCTTTCACTTTTCTAGATTATTAGTAAAGAACCCTTCCTGCTTATAAATGAGTACACTTCATCTAAAGGTATTTTATTGTATCAAAGCAGAATGGGTACTTTTGTTGTCTCTTTTGCTAAGGTGGAAATAAAAACAAACTGTTGCAAATTCTTTTTTTTCTAAAATTATATATGTGAAACAAATTCAAGTAAGTGAGGTTTTAATGCTTTTTAATTTTAGATAAGCATTATAAAGAAAGACTAAAGTAACAATAAAATTAAGGAGAGTGCAAAAAAAAATATTGAAACAGCCATTCATAAAAAGTGGTCTGAACAGTGAGCTTGCTAGCAGGGAAATGGCATTAGAATAAAACATAATTAGCAATATAATGTAAATAATGAAGTAATTAAGATAATATGGCCAAGAGAAGATGTCAGAAAGGTCCAAGGAAATTGAAATGAACCTAAAATTAAACACTTTAAGAGTTAAATTCCCATAGTCAAGTTCTCCACACTTCTTGAAAATAATATTCTTTAAAACAGGATCATAAATTGGACATTAAGAAATCACAGAACACCTGAAAATGTAGGACTTTCCATACATGGAATATAAACCCAGAAAAGTAAATGTCCTTACCTAGAAGTTAGCGTTCTAGCGTGGCTCAGTGTGGTAAGTCAACCTGGAGATACCTGAAAATGAGGTACAGTCAAGGGAGACAGAGAGCTGAACTCTCCTTCCCCATCTAGCTCTCTGAAAAGTCAAGAGATTTCTTCTTCAGAGGCTGACTCACTTAAGGAGGAGGTAGGAGGTGTGGAAAAGGGTGGCACCTTGTAGAAATACCAGATCAATTAAAAGTACAGGTGAGTTGTTATAATTCTGTGCTTGCTGTACTTTTCAAGTGCAGTAGGGCTGGGTTTCACAAAATGAAATGCTTTCAGACCTTGAAACAAAAAAGCAAGCAATTACTATTTGGAAAAATATGCTGCAGTCATTTGGATTTTCCACAGAAACGTACATTAGTGTTACAGGGCTGACTCTCAGTTAAAGGGTTTCAGGTATTTTATGCAAGTGAACATGAAGAAACACCATATTTCATCAAAGGAAAATTCTGCAGAAGTGTTATACTGGAATCCAGTATGCGTTAGGCATTTGCACTCTTTGAGTATGTGAGCAGAGGCAAAAGATCTGGGGAGGGAAACTCTCCCACATGAGATCTTGTTGCAAGTCTCTCTTATCTGTGCCCATCTGCATTCTCCTTCAGCACAGCCAGTAATAAACAGAAAAGGGAGAAGAGACTGCCTTCCCTCTTATACCCTTTCTTTAAAATGACTGCGATACATTTCTCTGTAGGCTAACATGTACTTTACTATTAATAAATACAACAGCATGGAATCAATAACTTCCTTATAGGAATGCTGTATACAACCCTATGATTCTGTTTAAGAGTCTGTTCAATGTATTTTATACAAGCCCCCACTTATTTTGTATCTGGAGAGCTTTTGTAATTAAATATGTGAGATGCCGCTATGCATGATGCTGGGTAACCACTAGTCCTATTGTCTTTTGTGAAAGCTGTGAATTTCTTTCAACACAAAAAAAGAAAACTGACACAAGTTAACTTTGTTTCTCTTTAGCCATGTTTCAAGTCCTTACTTTTGCTGATGGTTGCATCTTCATAGGCTTGGTACTTAATAGCGTGAAGTTGTCTAAACGTTGGTTATATCTGATGAAATAGAGCTGATGAAGCAGAGCAGCAAGCAAGACAATACCAAGCATAAACTACTAACTACCACATGTTTCAGAATTAATGAATGCAAGCAAGCAAACATTTCTGAACTTTGTACATCTCACTTCTGTGTTTCTGAAAATGAAAAATACCTATAGCAGTCCTTGTATGTTCAGGTACACTGTTTTATATGTTTATCTTTTTATGATAAGAAGAAAAGGATGTGAATCCATCTCTTTACAGATATACTGCAGTTTTACAATTGTGAAACACATGCCTCACAAATGAAACAGATTTCTTTCCTCATAAGAAATGCACAGTAGGATTTAGCTTAATTTAATTGCTTAGCCTATATCAAAATTTGAATTATGTCTCCCTTATTCCCCAGTTGAAGTACATACAGTATTCCGGACACAGATTTTTTAGCACTGTCAAAAAAGCAATGCAAAAAGTAGAAGCAAGTATGTGCCTCTGTATTGACAGCCAGTGATTTCTAAACAACGGATGTCATTTACCTAATCACCTCATTGGGCAATACTTTACTATTGATTTGTCAGAGCTGAAGGAACTTTTTTTTTCAGTTCAACCAGTAACAACAATAGCTCATCTCATATCTACCTATGACCATAATGCCTATACAATCTGCTTGTTGGGAGTTGACTACATACTCTGCTTCTGCTTGCCAGTCTCTAAAGAACAAAGAGTAACTTCTCTTAAAAATGCACAAACACAAATGGCCACATCTTCAACTGATATCTCCTCCAAAATCATTCTGACAGAGAATTTTACATTAACAGAGTGCATGGTTTGATATGATTTATGAGACAAAACAAGAAATGTCTTAGAATTCCTCCTTACAATAGCTTCTCTTTTAGATTTATTAATGACAAGCAGTAGGGGCACATTACTGATTAGTAATCAGAGCTCACTATCTCTTGCTAGTTAGAACTGTAGCATATTTTGGAAGCCATTCCTAGCAAGCTCATTTTAAATAGTGTAGGCTTATAGGTCATCCAAAGAATTCTTAAAATGCCTCCTAAGAAACTGCAACTAGGGGATGCTGAATTTTAAAATAGAGCATTGGCAGAAAAGAGAACATAACTAGTTCAGAAATGCCATCATTTACATTTGAATAGCTTATTCAGCATTGTTAAATTTAATTTAATTTTTTTAGTACAAAACATACTTCAAAATACTACACTACTGCCACATCCTTATTGAGCTTTTATGTAGATTCACAAGAGCTAGATGGGGATGATCAATGACCTATCAGACAATGCTTTGGACAAATACCATTCTGTGGCTCCTTCCAGGAAAGAAGGAATACATTAGTAAATGCATTTTTTTTTTCATATACTAAGTCCTCCACAAGAGAAATCCTTTAATACATTAGACTTTCCAAGTATGATTGATAAATTATTGTTTTCTGAGTTATAAGATGCTATTATTATAACTGTCCTTTCAAAAGATTTAAAAATATTCTAGCAAGGGATGTTCAAGTTTTTTAGTTTCATGATATAGGGAAAATAACTACATTTATCCTATTAATTAAACATGCTAAGCATAGTTCCAGGGGACAAGTGACAGCATGGTTTGTATCACTGTCACTAAACTTCCTTTCCAAAAAGAACCACGTGACCTCATCCATGGTCCTATTGGAAACAGTCAAGCTCTCTAATAGGAGAGATCCATGTGCAAGGGTTTTTTCAGAGACAACAAATTGGGAGGAACAAAACTGTGTCTAGCACTGTGCATGATAAAGGGATGGACAAACAGAGGCTATTACTCAAGCTCAGGCCCTACCCCTATTTAGTGAACTAGTATGGTCTTATTCATTGGATCTGATTTCTTTCAAAGTGAATTGTGTTCGACACAACACATGGCAAAAGATGACTAAAACTAAACACTCTAAAACATATAGATAGGTGTTGGCAGTGGATGGTGGCCAGCTGCCAGACAGCATCTAGCAGGCAGACACAGCTAATTAATGTAACCTTTACCTGGGAGGTAGGTTGCACATCTGTGCTATCCACATATATTTCTTGCTTAAGCCTGGTCTAAGGTCACCTATATAAGTAGGCAGCAGTTCTATCAGATTAAGTCTAAAGGAGAAGGGTCATTTAAGGAAAAAAGAACTCAATGCAACCAATATAATACTAATTAACATAGAAAAGGAAGTGGTGCTCATACATAGGGTGACACCCTCCTTTTAAGGTGACTAACACAGGACTGCTCCTCCCTTAATTCTCAGTCCAGACATACATAAAATAAGGAGATACTTGGACTTGTGCTACCTCTATATACAGAAGTACTTTTCACACCCGTTTAAAATAATTATCCAAGGGAACATCTTGCCTATGGGTACATACTTATTAAGAGGTAAGTATGACTCAAAACCAGACTAGAAATGGCTGTGTGAACCCCCAGTATCATTCATCACTGCAACAGAGAAGAGAGGGAGAAATAAGGAGTATGATTTTTTTTGTTTTTCCATGGGCAGGTTATTCTACCTATCCTATAGGATTTCTGTAACTTTCCCTTGAAGATTCTGGTCTTGCTCCTAGACTGACATCTCAAAATCAAAACAAACTGCAGATCAGACGTGAGATGGAGGCTCCCTTTCTCCACTGGCATCCTAGTTCACATTAAGGTGTGTGTTTAAAGGTACATAAGAAATGTCCTCGGCAGCCTTGCAAAGGGCAACTACCGGCCGTGCCAAGTACCTGAGACCCATTTTTAACAATTTTTTTCTTCCCTTGGTGCTCAGAAAGTCAGAATTCTTCTGCTCAATCCACATGCAGGGCTCATCTCCAAGCATGTCTAAATAAACCTTTCAAAGGATAGGATGAAAAAACAGCAGCCTACCAATTGGAAAAATCATTTAACCTATGTCTAACCTGAGGTTGAAATAATTTCTCCTTTTGACAGCAGCCTATCTCTACCAACAGACTATCTTAACCACCAAGTGGTATGATATATTTCATGGGAGGGTACACAATTGCTACAGCTTTTTGTACTCTCTGATGTTTAATTATTCACTGAAGAGAGAATAGTGCTACAGCCTTCTTACTATAATATACACATATTGGTCTCTTCACTGTCTAAATTAATATTTAGGCATGACATATGGAATTCTTCTTATATTGTATTTTTCAGAATTTTATAACTTGAGTAATTAAAATAGAAAAGTAATTTTCCAATATCAGGTAGCAACAGCTGTTGTGCAGATGCATAAACAAGTTAAAGCCACTTTCAATAGATTATGTTACTGTTAAAGTGAGTACAACTTTTCTGTAAGTCTGATACAACATACCAGAATGCATGAGGGATTATGTTGTGTTTTACAGATTAACTTTTGCCAGCCCAATTTACATTTCCTATTGCTATTGCAGGTTGCCGTTCCTGGGGAAGACCTTACAGCTGGTTAAATTAAGGTACGCAATCTTTTTAACCACACCTTCCTGAATACAGGAAGGAACACTGACAGGGCCTTTTCATATGCATTTTTTAAATATGACAGTGCAGACATATTTTGCAGCCCATTGTTCTCCCAAAAGGTGTGGCAAAGTTCATAAACTAAAGAAGGAAATAAAGAATGCTATAAATAGCATGTAAAATATCTAGATTTCTTTGCTGCTTCTTGTCACAGAAAATGGCTGAGCAGTGGCTTCTGTTTTCCTTTCTAAAATTCTTGGCAGAGAAAAATGCTAATTATAGCAAGTGCCAGCACATTTCATAGAGATACACAATCTTTAATGTCAGTGGGCCTGACTTGCCCACAATTTGAATACCTCTTTACTCTGCAAATGAATGAAATACCTTGTAGAAGCCTCTCAAAGCCTGGTCCATAGTATGCTAAACTCGTGTATCTTGATCTTGAACCACTACTGTTTCTACTTTATATAAAGAACACAAAGAGCTACTTAGAAAATCAGTTATCTATAGAAAATTGTGCTAAAAATCTGGCTAAATCAGATGACATCTGTGTGGTACTAGCCGAATGGCTGTAACCAGTTTTACAGTTTATGTTATTGACAAATAGCTTATTTGTTAATGAATTATCTGTTATCTGTTAATGAATTTTCTGAATTACTTTTCTCTCTCTCTCTCTACTTTAATTATTCAAAAGAACTTTCACATGGGTGGCTAAAGAAATGAAAATCATATTCTGACCAATAGTAGTGGGAGTGTGAGAATCATGATTAGATGTACTTTTTTCCATCAAAGAATAAGAAAGACTGTAACATCCCCATCACCTAAAAATCCTCACTGGGAGACTTCTGGAACAGAAGCAAGTGTTTACCTCAAGGAAAGCCATCTTGTTAGAAGATGTTAGAGGAAGAGAAGATAAGGGGAGGAATCTTCTTCCTGCTCCCTATCGTAAACATCCTGATAGAAACTAATTGGTCATGGGCACTGTAAATACATAGGAGACACACCACACTCACACACTCAAGGCTGTTCTTTTTTATGGTGCAGATAAGATGATGTATCAGATCTACCCCACAAAATGATATCCATGTGAGTTACTTCAAATTACACTTATCAGACAGACTGCATTTCTGTCCTTGTCCTGCTGTTGTGCTGGGATTATCTGCTAGGGTTAAGTAGTCTTTTCTCTGTAATGATCTTTTTTTCTATTGTTTGGATCAAATTAGTTAACTGAAAACTTGTCTTTTGAAAATCCAGATGAAA